>WAAE01023743.1:0-17656 GCA_013400495.1 Nicator chloris
GACTGCGATGAGGTCTCCCCTCATTTATATCCCAGATTTTTCTTGCACAGATTTTTCTTCTTTTTCTTTTCTGTTTAGGCTTTCCTAAAAAAGTTGAATTTTCATTTACAGGAACTTTATAAAATCAATTATGATGTAACGGTGAATAGAAATAAATCCTTATTGGTTTTTTACATGAACTGTGTGTGTAAGAAAAGCACTTTACTATTTCTGTTAAACTCCCAAATATGAAGATTGGTTTTCACTTTCAAAACCTGGTGGGTTTAGGACTGTTCTAAATGTGAGCGCACCTGCAGTGTAAATTAATTTATAAACAAAAAAAAACACCTTAAAATAAGTTAGTAACATTTTATTTTTTTTTAAGTTCCAGAACCCATACAAAAACCACATGAAGGACCTGGAGAGATGGGGAAGCCTGTGGTCATTCCAAAAGAAGAGCAAGAGAAAATGAAAGAAATGTTTAAAATAAATCAATTTAATTTAATGGCAAGTGAAATGATTGCACTTAACAGATCTTTACCTGATGTCAGGTTAGAAGGGTAAGTACATTATGTTGTATATAAAAATGTACTCTTTAAATGAAGAATGTGCAAAGACTAATCCAAAACAACACTACAGGTCTCTAAGATATTACTGTTCAAGCAAACAATTGGAGAGTTCCCTGTATATAAGATACTTTCTTGTAAAATAAGATGGACCAGCAGAAACCAGTTTTCTTCAGTGCTACTTAACTTTGAACCTGGTTACAAGTATGAAGCCTGTTCAGGGAATAGAAATTAATTTGGTTGAAGGAAAGTTAACTTAAGCATTGGCATTTCACGATAAAATCACTGTTTGAAAAATTCATGCACTGCTTGTAATGAGGCAGACTAAAATTCTGCATTATGTAAAATAAAAGAGATTGGGGGATGAGAGAAATACTTCAAAAATTTTCTTACCTAATGAAATGTGCAAAGCCTCATTTAGATTGCATTATAATGTTTTCTAATATCCATCTGGTTTGTTTTTGATATTTCCTCTAGAATATTGATCCTTTCAGAGCTATTTGAGTCATAAGTAATTAAAACAAGGCTACAATTTTCTTTTTAACAAAAAATAAGATTGCTTTACTCTCCTGGGACTACTCTGAAAGGATAGCTGATGGCTCCCCCCACCTCCACCCCTCTTCTTTATGAAAGGGTCATTCAGATCGAATAAAACTTATGAAACAAATTTTTCCTAATTATCTACATTCTCTTGCAAGAATCGTATGCTATAGAAACCCCATTTCTTTAGGAGCTCTGCTTTGCTGCTGTATACACAAGGATGCTCTTGGATGAATTTGTTTTCATCTCCTACCTCAGAAGATAATATTAGCAGAGCGAGATGAAGGTCTTGATGCTTTTCATTTTTAATGAGTGATAAAGAACTGGTTTGTAGGTGCCTTCATCTTGTTGTGATGGAAGTGATTCTGCGAGTTCCTGGTAGCACTGGTGTTCTTGATGCATTGCTGGTGTTCTTAATAATGGAGGCATATTTTTCAAAATATGATTTCATAAGATTGAAATAATGTAGGCTTTTAATCGATTTTCAAATAGAAAAACATACATTTGAGGATCTAAAAAGTTGACTTAATTGTAACCTTTGTGAGGTCTAGACTTGGAATTAGACAAAAATGGGAAAAAAATGTTATAAACTATTAAAAACTAATAACAAATTATCACTCAAGTTTGCAGGCAATTGAAAATGCAATTTCAAAATCCAGTTTAGGTAAATAGAAATTTCTGTCTTTCACATTTGACTATGCTCCACAGGTACTGTGTTTCACAGTGACACATGCTGTAAGTTTTGTAATGTTGCATTTGCTTCTCTTCCATTTTTTTCTGGATACAACACTCTCACTATACTCTGTGTGTGAGAGTGGAATCTTGGTATAAAATTTTAGTTATAGTCCCAGGACAGAGTCGGATTTTTGTGTTCTTGTAAATTCCTGCCCAAATTTTAACATTTTTGTGTGTATGCATTTTTAATAGTTTTTGAGAAAGAAACATTTCCCAAAATTCTCTTCCATTTGTCATCTCTTCACCGTGTACTTTATAAGGTCACGCTAATTAAGAAGTCATGGAGTATGTTAACATTTCTCTGGCAAATTTGGGAACAATACTGTTTACATTGCAAGGGTATCTTAATCTGTATGTGCAGATCAGTACTACTCTTCCAGAACACTGTTGTAATCGCTTTTAGAATTGTGAACACTATGAATATACTCTGGTGCTGTATGTATGTCTGATGAAACTATTTATCTGATTAGTCAAAATACTCCAAAGTCAGAAACACTCCGAGCTGCGTTAGTGGAATTACTTCTGTTAGGAGTTGTTCTATCTATGTCCCTGTAATATGGAAATAGTTTGTGGAGAAGGAGAATGGGTAATTTTTAATCATTCCTTACCACATTTACGTGCCTACAGCACAGCTGCCAGTAGCACTTTCAATCAAGGTTTTGAAAAAGCAGGGTATGTTCAAAGGCATGCTTAGCTGTTCAACCATGTAATTATTTTCTTCACAAGTTTTGTGGGTTGCTTCCTTTAATGTGGTGTGGCCGGAAGAAGTGATTATTTCAAGTCCTCTAATTCTCCAGCACGTCAATTTTTCTGAAGTACAGAAGCCTGCAGAGGTTTTGCCTAGTGGTTAATCATCGGAAAGCTGGTGGAATTAAGAGTGCCAGGACCAATTTGCCACATGTATTTAATGGGAATGGCATGACATGTCAGCTGGAGAGCAGTTTTTGAAGTAGTCTGCTTTATCCTTCAATTAATTTCTAGTTCTGCCAAACCCCTATTACGTGTGCAAAGAAAAGTGTGTTGGTCCTGGAGTGCTCATAGGTTAGTCTCTGCAGATGATCCACTCTGGGCATTTTGTTTCTGTTTTGGCCAAGAAATTTCGTTCCCTTACTAGAAGAACAAAAATGTGAACTTCTTTAATAACTTCTAGGCACTTCTCCAACTAAGGGAACTCCTCAGTACAAGACATCTACAGAAGCTGGAATCTCTGTTTTGCCGAGTGTGCCCCAGTTGTATTGACAGGTTTATATCTATTTTTATTATTTGGCACAAAATTACAGATGCACACAGACACCTATAAAATCATTGATGTGTGCCTGAATTGCTGGTCACTTTGTGTCTGTAACCAGGAACATTGCTCTACTCTTTATCCCAGCTGAGTGTGATTTGCTCAATGGAAAAAGCTAAATCAGAAGAAAATTTTTTTAGCCTGGATACTTCCCTGACTGGACTGGGACATGTTAGTGTAACAAACTAATATAATGGACAAGGCTACAACCTCTGGAGGAAAGCTGTTGCAGAGGAAGAAGCAGCTGCACATACCAGATTGGTTTTAAGTTGTTAATAGAATTATTCTTGCAAGCATGTCTTATTCTAGCCTGTGAATCAATCATCAAAGTGGGAGTTGATTCACAGTTGCCAGGAAAATATGCAGCTGTGGGCTTGACATGACAGCAAGGAGTAAAAGATGGATGATCAGGAACACTAGAGTCTTGCCTTGATTTTGCTGAAGATGAGGGAGGCAATGAATAAAATGGGTGCCAGTGAGTAAAGTATATGTTTAGCTGTGCATGTGTGATTGGTGTTCAGGTTGGAAAGGAGAGGGGAGTTGAAAGCATGAAATTTGCACATGTTATATGACTTGATTTGGCTCTCAGTGCCATTGGAGGTGACTTCAGAAACTGCTTTGCAAAATGAAGAATGAGTATTGTGTTTTAAGGCTGAGCTTTCCAGCCTGAACTCATTAGTTAACAATTTGTGGTATACATAAAACTTTAAAGTAGGCATTTGTTCCCTGTTGTGAGAGTTTAAACCAAATTCTGAGATTTTTTTCACCTGAAAAGGGCTGCTTAAAACACTTTTTTTTCGGGCACAAGCAATCAAGTCTTCAAACGATAAAGGCACAGCTGCGACAGAATGACTTTGTGTTCATGTAGGCCCTGGTCCCCACTGGACCTTGTGATACAGTGCTAGCAGGGTATCATATTTTGCAGGTTGATATTTCTTGGAAAGGTGGTGGGCTTCCCCAAGTAGACCTGCAGCAAGCAGGAGTATCCACACTCCTTGCTGATCCCTCAGCAACCCTCTCTCCAGGGCTCCAGGTTTTATGCAATTCGGCATGAAAGATCTTCCATTTCCTTTTTTTCCAGTTGGTATAATTTTGCCAGAATTAAAGGTATCAGGTATTTTATTATACCTCAGTTAGTTCTGCATAGAGTCTGGGATCTTTTAACCATCATTTTCTCAAACTGTCTGTACTCAGGAAGATAGGTATGCTGACATTTTGAGTGCTATAAATCATGTTAAGGTGTAGTCAGAGTTTTTAGCCAGCTGACCCTACATATTTTGAGTCAACTATGTTTAAATCAATACAAATTACAACTTCAGCCACTTCATGGAAAAAAAGAAAGAAAGGTGCATATCTCTGAGATCTTCATGTTTAACTGGTACATTAATGTTGTCAGATTGTTATTACAGGATTTTTCTTTTCTGGGTCAAACTACCCTGTTCAGTTCCTGCTGCCAAACTTACTTCCACAACTGGGAGGAAGTAGGCAATTTTCCAGGTTAAAAGCCATTCTTCTAAGTTACATGTATGTTATGGAATTTATGGCAATTATGCTGGTCTTCTTCCTGAATAAATCTAGTAAAATAATATGACTGATTCTGTCATATCTTTGGTTAGAAGGAACAGAATTTAGATTTAGGTGCCGTTAATTAGATGATCCAATATAATGTTTTTCAGTTAGCACAATCTGGTTTTCATATCTGTGCTTTAAAAATGTAATGTTGATTTTAAGTATGACACATACACGTGAGAATACACTGGAATTTGGATTTTTTGCTTCTCAAAGCAAATTTACTTTCTCTATATAGTAGGGTACTATAGTCAAATCAAAATATAACACATCCATAAAATTAACATAATCTCAATGTGAGGAAAATAGCTTGAGTAGAACTATTTGTAGTAAAACAAATGAAGGCACACATGCAAGAGCATGCTCTTGGAACTCTAATGTGATATTTCATGGGCTTTTTAAAAGATAGCACTCAAGGTATTTGCTTCTATATGAGGCTTGTGAAAGAGTGCTCTCTACTTAGTTATTTTAATTCAGGAGAATAGCTAAGAGGTAGTTTTATGCTACATATACTTTGGTATAAATGTGGACTGCAGATGAAAAAAGTTTTCTCATCACTTGTGTTGATACTAATCTGTTGATTGTGTGGCCTGGACATTCACTGACTGGGTGGACACCAACAAGTGGAAAAGAAGTACAGTCTTTTGAAGCAAAAGTCTGTTGATTCAGCAAACTGAAGCAACACGCACAGCAGCCATATGATTGCCAGATCTGGTGGAAGCAAGGGGATAGTATAAAACTGTAATGATGAAAGGTGGGTTTATTGCTTTTGGCAGCAGCCCACAGTCACACTGCATAATGCGAATATGGTAGGGAGAAAAGCTTTCTTACAGAACCGGAGTATTAAAATCCCTATAAGGCTGTAGGGGTTTAAATAGCTCCGTAAATTGTGATATACTTTGTGAACTTTGGGTATTCATTTAGCTCAGGTCATAGTAGTGTAAAGACAATAAAAAAAGAGCAGAGTTGTCAACATAAGTGGTGGAAGCCTCACGAGCTTTTGACTCAAGCTAGAAATCCAGGCCGTTAATTAACCTGGCATCTGTAAAGAAAATCTGCTGACCTCATCACCAACAATGTAACTTTCAGCAATGTCATGGAAGTCTGAAAGCATGTGTGGTATTAAAGACTTTACTGTTCTTTCAAGCAGGAATGTTTTTTCATCTGGCTTTTGTGGTGCCTATGACTTGTTACTGGCCCCTTGCAGAATCAATGTTTGGAATTGTTCTTGTTCACATTGATTTAATGAGTTAGCTGAAAGAAACTCCCTGTAAACTTTTCCCTAGAGAAAGCTTAGAGGGGAAAAAATATCATTAAAAATCAGCTTACTTCCTGTAAACTGTTTTTTGGAGGGCATGGGGGGGTTACACTATACAGACACACACACACAGAGATAGATAGATAGATATACCCAGATGTATACGTGCACAAACACGTGGCAGTCTCATTCTTAGTTGCAATCTTCTTATTCGTGCTCATCCATTTTGGATGAGCTGCCATATCCTGAACTTTATTCAGATTGTTAGGTCAGGTATGGAAAATAATTGGTCTAGAGATCTGAAGGTTCAATTTCAGTCTCTGAGGACAGAATTGGTTTTGCTTCTGTCAAGAGATGCTTTTCTGTGATCAATTTCAGGATAAGGAAAATAGTCAATTGCAGCTACTATTATTTTTGTGAAGTTCTGCTTGAATTCTGTAACCACAATGGTTTTAAGAACCATTTTGGATTTTGTTTTCAGGGTTTAAGAAGATTTCTACTTGACTCATGAGATAATGCGACCTTTCTTATATCCAAATCTTTGAGATCAGAAGAAAGGAAAATTTCATACTCTTGATGTCAGGTAAATTATGTAATACTATTGAAGGCAGATATTAAGCAGGCTGTATTGAAATGTTTAAATAAGGATAAGGGATTTGCCTGCATTCAGGGCACCTGTTCAGAAAGATTAATGGAAGTTGTGATATGAATTATAGAAAAGAAGGCCTCTTCCTAAAATGCATTGTTCTGATTTGATTGGAAGAAGCAGATTCAGGGTAGTGTGCAGTTTTGTTGCAACCTTATCTGCAGTGCTCTCTCTTTGTTCAGTTGCAAGTTAAAGCTGTGGTTGTACGCAGAGTCTGAGTAGTGAAATGTGGTTTGGCATGTTACAACAGCTAGCGATCCCATATCTCTCAGAAGACTTGCTTTTAGTCCTTTTAGCTGTATTGCTTCTATATGAAAATCAGATCTTTATCCAGCTTGTCTTCAATTTAGGAGCTTGGAGTGTTCTTAAAGTTTGTGTAAAAAGCAGATTCTTTAACACCCCCTCTTAAATGATATTATGAGGCTGCTGCTTATACTCGATGATCTTTGTGCGTCCCATCCAACTCCGCATATTCTGTGATCCAGCAAAGATGAAGTCAATGTTTACCAGAAAAACACC
The DNA here is from genome assembly GCA_013400495.1 of Nicator chloris. Classification (NCBI taxonomy): domain Eukaryota; kingdom Metazoa; phylum Chordata; class Aves; order Passeriformes; family Pycnonotidae; genus Nicator; species Nicator chloris. Next base: position 7,101 of record WAAE01023743.1, read on the forward strand.
ATGGGGCTTGAGTCCTGGTGGTTCTTGGTGTAGTGTTTTGACATTTTCTCTGGCACCCTGCTACGGGGCGTTCTCCCTTGATGGAAATGTAGGTCAGTCTCAGCAGCTTTGGGGTGACTCTCAGAGTCTCATTTCAAAACTTGTTTTCACCTGTGATTTAAGTAGAGAGGTGGTTTTTTGTTGGGCATAGCTGTGCCTCAGCTCTGTTACATTAACTTCGTTACAGACTATAACTTAAGGCATACGAACAGGTGAGCAATGGAATACTGACATTTTATAGCACTGCAGTGATATTCATCAGATATCAGTAATTAAACCTGAGGTTTCATGAGGGGAGTTCAGATTTTCTGATTTTGTTTTCTATCGATCTGGAATTAACTTTCGTAACCTCAAAGGAAAATAAATGTGCATTTTCAAGTCAAAGGATACTGATGCTTACTTTCCAGAGACTCTCAATACATTTTAATACTGAAATGTGTGCTGTTTGTACTGCATCAGTAATATTAAATAAATTTATTACAGAGGCTGTGCTGTGTGGTATTTCCTCAATACTTCAGCTCTAACCTGATTTTCTGCAAGACTTGGATTATTCCTATGTGTCATAGTCAAATTTAAGTCCTGAGATGCAGTTTATTTATAACTGCAGTATTTATTTATAACTGTTGTTTGTAGTATGCAAGATAAAAGATTGTACTAAATTTGTAAGATGACTAAACGTGCTTCCCTTCCTGCCCCAATCTGTTGCTAGTTCAGCTTTCAAAAATGCATTGGCACTGTGTTATCGTGCTGCACGTACGAGCACCAATCTGAGCTCCACTGGGATTTCCCAACTGAGCTGCTCAGTGCACAGGAGACACTTTTACTTGTGTTCCATCTCTGTCCTTTATCAGAGTGCTCTGGGCTGTGTGCACTGGGCTAGAAAACAAGGATTGCATACATGTTTTACTGCTGTTAATGTTTTTGAGCCACTGTAAATTATTGCTCATGACTTGTTCCTTTGAAAGGCTGGTGGAATATGGGAATAAAACTGGAAACAAGTGGAGCAAATTATGGCTCAGGTAGTGTCTGACTCTGTTAATTTTCATGATTAGGTTAAGTATCAGTGGCCTCGTTTTGAACAATCCATATTAAAATAAAAAGTTCCAATGTTTGTCTTGTTCTCTCACTTCTCCTCTGTGGAGAATAACATGTTGGCAGCATCAGAAGGGATAGAAATCTGCCCTTTAGTACTTTAGAAATTTAGCATTTCTTTCTAATGCAGACTATATTTATGGCCTCATCTTTCTAGAAAATGACCTAAAATTTGTTTCATGTTTTGCCTCAGTGAAAGAGGTTTGCCTCATTGTGTCTCACTGCATAAGCGCTATAGTAGTGTATAACTGATTTCCTACAAGACCCTCTTCCCTGCTTGTAGCTTTGTTTGGGGTGTGATTTTTTGGCCTATGAAAAGGTATTTAAGAACTATCCAAATAGTAAATCCTTATTTTTCACTTTCAGAAATGATTTAGCATGCCTTTGAGGGGTGTGCAGAGATCACTACTAACATTGTAAATATATGTCTTTCAAGATTTGCCAGCGTTACACGTGTAGCACTCAATCTTGGGTTTCAGGAACAATTTCTAAGTAAATTGATCCATGAATGCAATTTTATAATATTGATAAAATGCCAAGTGCTGTTCTGTAATAAGATGGCTGCACAGTTGCAGGGTTTTTCTGATGTAATATTTCAAATGTTTGTCAAAGACCCAGCAGTAAACAGAGGAAGGCAGCATGAGGACAGCACAGGTGATATCCCAAGTTTCTGGAGTCTGCATGCCTGGCTGTTGCTGGTGTGGGTAGCTTTTATATCTCTGAGTTGGACACCGAGGAAGTCGGATAGCTATCAGAAGAATTTCACCTTCTGATAAATTCAATTGAAGCATCTTGTAGGATCATCTGGTAGATTTCTTCTTCCCTTGCAGTGGTGAAGTACGTTTGTTCCCTTATTCCCTCACTGGTGTGAGAGAAGAGAGGCTTCCAGTTCTGTCAGATGTGGAGGATTGAGTGTGTATGGCTGTGATGTTGTAGAAAGTACAAAATGAAACGTTGTCTTCTTTGCCTGCAAGTTTGTGCTGAAGCAATTAAACTCTGAGATTTAATGGCTTAATTTTATTTGGACATAATTGCCTTACTTGTTGTCTCTTCTGGTTATTTTTGTAATGTCTCCTGTGGACTATTTGTACTTTGGACTGAAAGAGAATGTAGGAAAGCAGTTTATTCAGAGGCTCTTCAGATGCATTTGAAGTAGCATCAGGTAGTTTTCATGTGGTTATACTTAATCCATTGAATAAAATTCTGTGGGGTTTTTTTTTTTTTTCTGAACATTCCCTGTATAAAACCTGCAGAGGTTCTATGAAAGATTCAACTTACACCTTCACAAGGAGTCACAATAATGGACAAGCAAAACAAAACTCATAGTAGCTTTTAGCCTTTCATTTAAAAGGCTTTTGCAATGGATTTAAAGCTTTGAACTGTAGCTACGGAGTGTAAGGGACAACTAATGTATTTATTTTGCTGTCATTGTTCTTCTTTAGCAGATAAATGCCAGGATCTGTCCACCTTTCTTTGCTTTTAGTCCATTAAACTTGATTTCGAGTTATAAGGTATTCTGACTTGTTACACTGCCCTATGTTCTTGGGGAGATGTGGACTAACTATGTGGTTGTAATGAACTGGGCCAAACTATTCCCACAGAATCATAGAATCATGGAAGGGTATGGTTTGGGTTGGCAGGAACCTTAAAGATCATCTAGTTCCAACCTCGCTGCTGTGGACAGGGAAACTTTCTCCTAAACCAGGTTGCTAAAAGTCCCATCCAGCCTGGCTGTGAACACTTCCAGGATCATCCACAACCTGGGCAACCTGTTCCAGTCTCATCACCCTCACAGTAAAGGATTTATTCCTATTATCTAATCTAAACTGACCCTATTTCAGTTTAAAGCCATTCTCCTTTGTCATGGCATTACAGACCCTTGTAAAAAGTCTCTCTCCAGTTCACTTATACTCCCTTTAGGTCCTGAAGGTGCTATAAAGTCTCTCCTGAGCCTGCTCTTCTCCAGGTTGAGCAATCCCAGCTCTCTCAGCCAGTCTACATAGGAGAGGTGCTCTCGGATTATCTTTGTAGCTTTCCTCTGGACTTGCTCCAACAAGTGCATGTTCTTATGTTAAAGGCCCCAGACCAGAATGCAGTACTCAATATTCTGAATATATGATGTAAGATTGCAAAAAGATGAAATTCTGTGAAGAGTAAATGTGAACATCTTACAAAGGTCAGAGTAGAGTCACGTCTTTATAGCCGTGTGTTTGTAAGACAGCTTTAAAAAGCCTAGGTGCTAAACTTAATTATTTTTTCTCACATCTGATTTTGGTGGGGCATTAAAAAGATTTGATAATTTTAATTCTATTTCCTGTGTAATTTTCCACTTTATTTCTGTTGTGGTTGGACCCCAGCTGGCAACTAAGCCCCATGCAGCCGCTTGCTCACGGCCCCACAGTGCGCTGGGGGAGAAAATCAGAAAGGTAAAAGTGAAAAAACTTACAGGTTGAGATATTCAGTTTGATCAGGAAAACAAAAGCCACACACGCAAGGAATTCATGCACCACTGCCCATGGGCAGGCAGGTGTTCAGCCATCTCCAGGAAAGCAGGGCTTCATCACCTGTAACAGGGATTTGGGAAGACAAAAGCTGTCACTCCAAACATCCCCTCCTTTTTTCATCACTCTGATTGTATTTTAACAATCTAGCCTATTTTTTTCTGTGTCTTTAGGTAATAGGACAGAAGTCTGTTTGTTTTTAAAACAGATGATTTTTTGGGGAGTTTCCACAATCTAAATAATATATGGAGTCACATTAGCTGAGAGTTTGCTTAGTGAATGCTGTAGATTGAGGAATGGATGATGCATTCCATGAGGAGTAGACATTCTCAGCTGCTGTTTGGAGTCTTCATTAAATTACTGGAAATGGTATGCCTTCCTGATGTTATGCACTCAATTTTAAAACTGTTTGAGGCATGATCCAACAAAAGGAACATAATGTATTAGTAGCTCATTAAAATTTAAATTGTCCTTAATTCGTAGCCTGTGTGTCATACCCCGCATGGTTTTATTCTGCTTCTAATGTTGCATAACTTGGTTGAAGCTAATGCTTTATTTTAAATTCTATAGTACTCCTTTCTGGGGTAATTTGTTTTCAAATGAAAGACAAAAAGAATTCTTAATTTAAATGTTTGTTAATAGAATAAAACATGAGGTTTCCTTAGAAGGCTAATGTCTAATCATAGGCATCAAGTGGTGTATTTTATTTTTCAAAATGAAAACCAGGAGGTTTTATTTGTATGTATTCATAGCAATTTGTACAGATATACTTAAAAGATATATATAGAAGGGCAGGTAAAAGGAATATTAAAAATCAGGTCTCATACTTTCAACCTTTTCATTTGTCTTGCCTGCATCAATGAATCTTTCCAGAATAATTTCATACCGAACACTTTGTTAAGAATAGCATTCAAAAATGCCAAGCCAGTTTTGTTATGAGGCCACCCCTGTGTTAGGCCTGGCAGTAACATGCTTATTATGTTGTTTTTGACCACCCTTTTACGTGATGATAAGCAAGTGTCATGGGTTAAACCCAGCCAGCAACCAAGTGCCAATGTAGGGTCTCTCCTAAGCTGTTACCCCAGGAAGGGCTGATCTCTGGGGGGGAGAATAGACGTGTTTCATGATGGCAAGGTGGAGATTCACCTGCTCCAGGACAGAGCAGGAGGAATGCCTTGCAGTGGGGAGGGGGATCCTCAAAAAAATTCCTGTAAGCCTTCCTGTTAGTGCTGAAAGGTTCCCCCTCAATGACAGATCTCAAATGTTTTGGTATATTTATACTTCAGACAGTGTAATGTTGTATAAGCATTGTAGTCCCTGATCACCTGGCTGACGTTTATACCAGTTAATTGATTTGAGCTCAGTAAAATCAAATCTTCTGTAAAACCATGATAAAAGGCAAGGCTGAAGATGGGAGATTTCATACTACAATAGTAGATCCTGTGGCTATCCCAGCATGATATTCCTGGTGAATGACACATTGTTACTGCTTTTCATGGAGAATTGCTAGCAGTTTTCTCTTGACTTTCTACAAATATTCTTCCAAAAAGAAGAGGAGCAATTGGTGGATCTGTATTGCTATTGTAGCTGAAGGTCTACAATCAGAGACTTATTTTCTGGTCTAGGGAGCAGTGCAGCAGAAGGAATAAAACATTTTGTGTTTAAAATAGCAAAGTACACTGAACAAGTGGAAAACATAGGGATAAAATTATTTGGTTTGTGATTGAATTTTTCATCTGAATTTCATAGTGATTTTGTGAAAAGCTATTTTATTTTTCAAGGGATACCAAAGAATTAGCTTTTTCAGTTGGCATGCTTTGCAAGTTTTTTTTTACATGTGAAATAAATCAGGATAACATAGAGATATATGGAAGCTTTCCATAAAGATTTTATAATGTTCAGTTCAGTGTGATGAATAATTTAATTTGACATAGTTGTATAATAAGTAGGCATAATATTGAAGGCAGATAGTGCCTGATATGACTGTTTCAATTCTCAGAAATTATTTCACAGAAGCCCTTGCAGATATTTCTTCATTTGCACCTGGACTTACTGATCCCTTCTGAGATGTCTGTGCACGCTGGGCTTTTGTCACCCCCTCAGAGCTGAAATGCTGGTTTGCTGTGAGAGCTGCTCTGAGAAGAGCTCTGGCTAAGTGAGTTATCCAGCAAATAAAATATTGATGTTGGGAGCCTAGTTCTGGCTGACATTCCTGGTGTCACTGTTTGGCATGGTGTTGGATGCTGACACCGTGATCCTGTTGTATTGGCAGGCTGTTCCTTAAGCATTGCTTCTGTAAATTTCGGGTAGAGGATATGCACTCTGCTTCTCAAGCCCTTGGACAGTGCTGCTGTTAGGATGATAGCCATGAATACTTGCTAATGTATTTTTGTAGCATTTGGATCAGGTTACATTACCGTGAACTGACTCAACAATTTGGGATCTAATAAAAGCTTTTTTGTTGGAATGGAGCTCTGTTGAATATATTTCTTTTTCCACTTTTCCTTTTGTTTGAGATCTGCATGTATCTCTTTAATTTTGATTCTTAAAAGATTAATAACATCATATCTTACATAAGTAACTGTGTAATTTTTAAATGTGCAGGAGGAGCAGATCTGTGCAGAGAACACAACATTTGTGTGGTTATTTTTTAGAGCAGAATTGGAATTTTTTCAGAATTGTGATCAGTACTTTGTGTACAGTGTATTGATTTTTCTAGAAGATAATGAAAACATCATTTGTTTTAAAATAGCATTGCAGAATGTAAAAATGTTGGCTGCAATTTGGGGTTACTTGAAGTCTATGTCATAGTTTACATAAATGCCCTATATATGCTGTTAGGAGAGCTAAACCTATGATTTTCCATGCTAACTCTGGAAAGTGAATATAATTCTCTGTCGCCCTGTTTTCCCAAGTTTTTCATAGCCTTTTGATAAGGTTACATTCTTGGAGTCAGAATCTCACAGTTTTTATGTAAACAACTTTTGTTTTTGTAACTGCCGCTCTTTGTTTAGAATTCTTTCTGCTAGGAGGAGAAAGTTGATTGACTGTTGCTTTGACCAGTGGGGTGTGAGAGGTGGCCATTTCACCCTCCAATCCATGGTCACTTTTAGAAATCTATAAATATCGAGGTCGGAAATAAAGCCTGCCCTTTTTGTCTTGGACATCAGACAGTCTGCGTCTCTTCATTTCGTGCCCTAGTGCGACAATTCTCTTTTAATTTGATGAACTTTACAGCACTTTGAACATGTATAAAATGTCAACAATGTGCTCCTTTGTCACACTCTGCATAAAATTGCTACATCAGGGATGTTAGTAGCGATCAACTCGAGAGAAACCTCAGACTTGCAGCTCTCACTGAAGGCTTGACCTTGACAAGTACCTGCTTTGATTTGGCTTGTAGGTGTAAAACGAAGGTGTATGCAGACAACCTTCCCACGACAAGCGTTGTCATCGTGTTCCACAATGAGGCCTGGAGCACGCTGCTGCGGACCGTGCACAGCGTGATAAACCGCTCCCCGCGGCACATGCTGGAAGAGATCGTCCTCGTCGATGATGCCAGCGAAAGAGGTAAGGAGAACGCCCGAGCTTAGCTTGCTGCTCTTTGTGTTTCGAACACTGAAGCTGACTTGATGTGGGCTCAGCCCTCCTTAGCAAAGCACAGCACCTGGGGCAGGGGAAGGCAGAGGGGGCAGTGCCCATCCTGAAATACAGATGGATCACCCTGCGCTGAAAGCTGGTGTCTCTTCATCTGTCAGGTTACTCTTCCATTGGCAGCATGGACTTTGTGTTTGCTACGGGGTTTATTCTACTACTGTTTTTGTGTTTAGAATTTTAGCACATCCGTACAGCTTGAGGGCATTTAATACTTGAATTACCTGGTGAATAATAGCAAAGGTAACTCTGTTTGTTGCACACATTTAAATTTACAATCTGTTAGGCTTGGTGTTCAGAGGGATCAATTTTGATTATTTAGTTCAGTATTACGGGAAGTTAAAATTCAGTTTCTGTGCTGCAAGTGGTTCCATTTCTTAATAAATAGTGCTCCAGGTGAAAACTCCATGCTACAGAATGAAACTTGCCATGTGTAATAAGCAAAACTTGAAGCTGATTTTTTAAAAATATAATAATATTATTTAGATTTTAATCTTTATAGTATTTTTAAATTGCAGTATATTAGAAATAAAAATAATATTCTGTGTAATAATTAACATTTAATCTTGGTTAATAGTTGATATTTGGGTTGTTCTTTGCTATTGATCCGCCTTTTTTTTTTCCACTCTATTTCTATTTTGAAAATTTTCTACTAGAACCAATGGCTGGTGGGCCACTAGAGAAAGTCTTGGCAGTCACCAGTTGTAGACTGTTGCCTGTATCAGAAGGAATGTGTCAGACATGGAAGGGTTTGACAGCATGCTGACGTCTCAGCCTGTTGCTTCTCATTCCTATGATGCAAAATTCATGTTTTGCTGCCTATGGTAATTCCAGCCTCAGAATAAGATGTCTGACTGTTGTCCAGACAACATCTGCCCAATATCTGGGTGTTTGAAGAGAGGTGCCGGATTTGTCCCAAGTAGCCCTATGATACACGGGTTACAGTGGCTAACGGGAGGTTTCATGATAATTCAGAGCCTACCATAGTTAACAGGAGCTTTTGTAGCTTAAGAGCATTAGAAGTGGATTTTTGCTCTACCACTAAGGTGGTAGCAAGTATACTGGGTTGCTGCTCCGGGTTCTGTGTGTGTGCACGATGGCTGGCGTGTTAGCTGGCCTGTCCCACGCTGGGAAGGTGTGGAGCACGGCTGCCTGTGCAGTAGCCGAGGACAGATCCCATCAGCCAACGGCGCTCTCACCGCTCTGCCTTCCTGAGAAAGCGCAGCACACGCACTCGGGTTGTGCCTGCGCTTGTCTCTGCTCCTTTCCTCTCTTGGGCACTCTCGCTTGCTTTTGGTTTTCCTTCTTTACCTAACTCTGGTGCCTAGAGAGGCTACCTGGAACAGAGGCTGGGCAGTGTTAAAGGAATAAAGCAGGTATTTCTTAAAAGGCCTTTAAAGGATTCACCTTGGGCAGTACAAGAGCATGGCCGCGGCTACACCCAAGATGGACACAAGAAGGACTCGAGTCACGAGTTTTCACACTGTTATAAGTTTTGGCCCATTTACATATTGGGGTTAGTTGTCCAGTTACAACTTGGGGTTATCAAGTCCCATCCTCCTGGTTTGCTCTCCTCAATTTGCTGTTGTTTATACTTTTTGGGCCTGAAGCTGCAACAGTGTCCTTGGTTCTCAGGCTGGAAAGGGATTGTTTTGTCTTACTGTGAAGAGGACTTGCTGACACTTTGTATGAAGTTCAGAGTCACACACTAATGCAGTACAGAATCTGGAAAATATAGAAGCTAAAACTTCAGGCATCACCTCTGAGTGCTTCAGCTAGTTCCAGTGCAATTTGGAAGACAGAACAGAAGCATTAAATACAATTGCATTCCGGCAGCAGAGGACAAATGCCTATGCTAAGTGCCACAGAAACATGTTCCAGATTAAATGAGAGGCATGATCAACTTTTGCTTTTACAAAGACACAACATCAAATTTTTGCTTTTTGCACTTATGGGCAATTTATAATTATACTCCTTGATTTGTTGCAGTTTTTTAACCTTTAAAAATTCTACATTTTATTTATCAAAACACTTCTTGGCACTAATTCAAATCAGTGCTAATTATTATTTGTGACAAGTCAGCTTTCAGTATGACCTAGATATAGCAAGCAAGCTAATATTAGAATATGTAGACATCATATTACTTATGTTTTACCTCCTCAATTTCTGTTTTCGAAAAAAATCAATTTCAACGTAGCAATAAGATGTCCTCACTATGAATCATGAAATTATAGTCCACTTAAAAAAACCATGTGTCTTTCTCTAGATAAATATTCTGTTTCTGGGTTTGGTAATAAAAACAAATTAACTTAATTTTAGGCTGAAAGGTAGAGCATTTCATACTTTCTTTAGAGGTGTTACTGAACCTGTTCCAGTATTTCTTTTTGAAGCCTGTGATCTTCATTGCTGATCACTTAGGCATCTTTTATTTGTTGTTATTTTCAACAATTACTGAGAGGGTTTTTTTTTTGTTCTGTTTTCCAAGAACTTGTTATAGTTCCATCAAGCATGCTTTTACATTAAACAAAACAGAAGGATATGATGCCTGAGGATGTGAAGGGTTTGTGCTTGCTGCTTAAGCATTCTGTTTGTGTTGAATTAAAACAGCATACTTTTCCAGAAAAAGACAATGTTCAGCCTGACTATTGTATATTGAATTCTATCAGAGTCATTTTAATTGGAGTAAAGTAAGCATTCAGTCTGCCTGAGGCACACTTTGTACCTGCTAGTGTCATGCTCTTAGAAGAATGAATTTGCATAATAGCATGCATTTATTTACACCCAAAAGAAAAGTGTTGGAGAAACAAGATGTATCTGTAACATTGTTCTCTAGTTACTGATCAGAACTGCAACTTTAGTTTTTAAGTATTGATCTTTGGTAACTAGCTCCAAACAGTTAACAGGAGAAATCACCATTAGCTGGTACCTCAAACTAGATCAGCACCCAAGTGTGGTAGGCAGATTTCATCAGGCTAGACCACATCCACAGAACTTAGCTACAGACGTACAGGTCAAAGCAATGTGACTGCAACTAAATCCTGCCAACAATACTTACAAAAATATTCATACTTCTTAAAAAAAAACATGTTTGCATGCTTTTAAAAATGATAAACCTGTATTTTATTGTAGTTAAATTTAAAAAAAAGTTCAAAACCTGATTTTTCATTTATATTCATATCAGTGTGACTTTGTAATAGAATTGACAAGGTATTTTTCAACTAATGCACTTAGTTGACTTGAACGGAATATATTTGCTTTATATATATATTT
>WAAE01023744.1:0-34159 GCA_013400495.1 Nicator chloris
TAATAATAATAATAGTAATATTACCTCCAGAAAAAAAAGAACTGCAAGCACTTGAAAGAGAGGATTTATTTTCCTCACTGTCTGCATTTCATTCCATTCATTTGCTATAAAGTATGTCCTCCATATGCTCACAGGTGCAGCAGCACTTTTAATAACACCTTCACCTAAATAGAGTACATACAGTAAAGCTCTAAAATTTAATATCTGAGAGTAATATCTGAATTTCACCAAAGCTCCTTATACAAACAAGCATAGTTTGAATTACCTTCAACTGCTTTAAGAACTTTTCCCTTAGGTCTTTCCCAGTCAATAAAGAAAATATCAATAGCAAGTTGTGAAACCAGCAAGTGTAAAAATTGCAGAGCCTAAGAGAGAAAAGTAAGGACAGAAACAGCATATACACAAAGATGGAGGAATAGTCATTGCATGGATTATTCATTAAACATAACAAGCAACAGCTTGATTATACTTGAGACTGAAACTTTATTACCAACTTTTGATAATTTTTTGTTTGTTTAAAAGCTTGGAATAATGTAAGTCATGTGACAACATCCAAAATTATGAAGAAAATACAGCAAAGTAACAAATTAAAAAAACTGACTATTTCTCCATAACTTACTAACCTGCACTACAAGTTCCAATTCAATATAATACCCACAATTTATACAGTATTTGTATGTGCCATGAAGACACAACAGTTATCTCAGAATTCTACATATTTGAACGTAATTATTTGGATCTGTCTTCTTTCTAATCAGGAACTCACAGCACTTACATTCTGCTTTAAATGGAAGTACTTGCTTTCTTGATATGATACTATTTTATTTGGGTTTCTTTATACCTTTATCCTTGAAAGAATGATTTTTCAGTCTTTCTTTTGTGACCTTCTTGAGACATTTATTTTCCCACAAAATAAATTTCTATGGGAAAATGGCAATTCTTAGAAGAACATAACTATTAGGACAAAATATCTACACACTAATAACTGTACAAGATATTTAAAAACAAGCCTACTGAAAATATACAGAAGCATGCTGACAAGTATTTTATGGTGAGGAAAAAACTATTTACCTTTAAACTAAAGGCACATGCTATGTATGTAACAAAATCTTCTTCTTGAGATGGAAGAGGTAAAAGGACAGATACAAACTGCTGAGCCTATAATTGAGAAGTTACATTGAAACAGTACACCTGGCATATGTGACAACTTAATAAATGCTTAAGTGTAAATAAGCTTTTCTAGAAAAAGATCAATGAATGTGTAAAATATTTAAGTGACTATTAAGCAGACTGCAAGTAAACCAAATTCTAAGGAAAAGAAACAGGTGAACACAAAACTTAAGCACACAAAACAGAGTATTGAATAGAACTTGCCTCAATAGTCTGACAAGAAAAGAAAAAAAAAGAAGAAAAAAGAAAATTAATGTCCATGTAAAAATATATTTAATAGTACTAAGTTTTCATACATCCAAATCTGGAAAAACACTTACTTTGAAGAATACAAGCCAATAAATCCCTGTGCCCACTGTGATGACAAAGAAAACGTTGGCAAGGTCTCCAGCATAGAACAGTAAGAACCTGAAAACTGTCTGCAATTATAAAAACATGCTGTAGACATCTGTAAAGCTAATTAAGTAAAGCATATGTTCATAATGCGTTCATATAAAATGTTATGTAGCTCACATAGGAAACTCTACCACTGAAAAGTAGCCCTGAACAAAAGCTTTCCACTGTATATTTATGGTATATTCACTACCTGAAAGTCCTACATGTTGGTCTTTGTTCAAAGAAGAATTAATCTGAAAACCAAGTCCACTCACCTGATCAGAATAGCCCTGTAAATACCTTTATTTTTAGAGCAGCATTTCCTGACTGACAATATCAGAATCAAAAAATATCCCAAAAACCTGCTTCCCCAGGTGAGCCTAATTCTGGGGCACAGTTCTAGGCAGCTAGGCTAGAAATTATTTCAGTTACCTTAAGAAAACGAATCATTATAATCACAGGGAAGGATGGCAAAGGTGCCCTTAAAGAGAGGAAGAGATGTCCCATTTCAGTTTGCCAGCTGTTCATACCTGCAAGTCAATGATAGAGCTTCCTGTCCGCCTCTTCCAGCCTGCAGTCTTGAGAAGGGACCATAACACTGCCAGTCCACCCAACACACCCAGTGCGATCTGAAAAATAACAAAAAATTATTTTCAGATATTTCTAAAACACAAAAAATAGAAGTAAATCATTATATCAACAAATTAAAGGGAATTACAACTTACATCAGTCTGAATCTGAGCCTCTGACTGATTCATCTCATAGCTGACTGCGAAAGAAACCTGAATATTAAAATACAAAAAGTAAATATGCATAGAAATTCTGAAGTGCTACAACCATTACAGTTTTCAGTTCTAGTTGGTGGAAATGCCCATCTAGGGCTACTCTACAAGTACCACATACATCTTTTTTTTTTTTCTACTGCATATGATCTAGTGTGCTCTGGTTCCAGCATCTAAACAATGCTACTGTTACTGCAGATTTTACCAGCAGTAATGCTGGGGATGGGTGCCTGCCATCTGCAACTTACCAGCTATCTGTAATTCTTTCAAATGTGCATGATTTTTTTTCCTCCTGAAAGGAGACACTAAATGTTTGATACTTTCCATTTTATCAGCGATTAAAGGTAACCTTGATGTAATTACATCAACATGCAAAATCATATACTAAGCTTGCACGGCTCAGATACTGGTTTTTTTTCAGCTTGAATGAAATAAAAATTGTCATGCAGCATCTAAATTGTTCCTTCTAGCTTAAATTTAACCTAAGACCTCCTTTGACTTTGGTCCGAAAGATTTGTACATGGGAAAGAAGATGTTTGGCTTGGTTTTATAATATTCTGGCCTGAGTCTTTGTCACTGCACAGCTAAATTTAACACAAGCATGATAATAAATAGTATTTTTAATTGAGTTTGAAATAAGTATCATCCACCTCAAAACAATCCCTCCTTCCCTACACCTTGTCTTCCCCAAACATTTTTTCCCGTCAGACCTCTTTCTATCACTACCCTTGGACCTAAAGTCTAAATATCCTCAGTAACTACAAGCTCAGTGTTTACAGAAACTGGAAACAATATTCAATGTATCTTTTTAGTTGCATAAAATTTGTTAAATGCAACAAGACACCCAAAATTGACAATACCCAAATAGTTTTCACATAGAAAGTAAGGATGAAATAATATGACAGAAAATTGAGGAACTGAAAACAATTGTTCCTACCATAACTATTTGAATGAATTAGTTTCTAGATACAGTGCTGTCTCAGCAGTCAAATAAAGATATCACTTAGGCAGGAAAAAAAGTCTTGATTTTTTTATCTTTTTAATTCTCTTGCTTTCATGCAACTAACATGGAACTCAGGGAATGCTTCTAGCACCACATATTTCTTCTAGCCAGACATCTATTTGTACTGGAAGTCTGCACAGTTGAAGGTTGACAAGAAGAAAATGCTAATATTAATTTTTTTATTCTACCATACTAAGATCAACGTTTTTACTTTTTAATGTAATGTGATCTAACACACAAACAAGACAGAAGAATGGGACATCTGAGCTGCTGCCCATGAAGGCAGGCAAAAGGGCAAGAAGGAAATGCCCCTTGTCCATCTGCTACAGCACAATTTGGTGGTTTTCAGTACAGAAAGATGAAACACTAAAGGATGTTTTAAATATATTTCCAATATTTTAACTTAAACTACAGGTGACCTGAAAGGTTTGTGTCATCACAACCTCCTCTTAATGCATTGTTCTAAATAAAAATACTAATTCCTTGCATATATTGTTTGCAGTGCTGCATAGAGTCCTTTATCTGTTATTTTATCTGTGTATGATTTTATTTCAACTGTAGCCTAATTTAGCATTATAAAACCAACTTCAAATTCTAAGTGTTTTAAGTTAAAAAATACTGAAGATAAATTGAAAAGAGAATGCTTTTAACTGATTTGTTTTTAAAGGTTATAGTGAAAACTTGTAACTTCAAAACTGATCAGAACTAGGAACTGCTTATTAGATTTTTATAACCCACTACCAAAGCCCAGAATTCTGACAGAACTGAAAGTGTAATTAAGCTAGCACAAAGATCTCACCATCACACTCTGGGTTTCAGGGTTTTGGATAAGCACATCTGTGTAAGCAACAGTAATCAGAGGAGGGTAGATAGTTCCTCTCTGTGTATGGGATACCAGACGAATACTGCAGAAATATAGAGTATGATTTTTAATACAAAAAACCCCCAAAAACCAGATAAATGTTTTGAAAGCAATCATTGAAACTTGTACTTAAAAAAAAATACTAAATGAACAGAACAACCTGATCAACAAAATGTGAGTTTCTAGCCCAATGGCATGGCACTTCACATTTTAAAAGCAACTGGAGTATGCAAAGGCATATACAGAAATATATTAAAAAAATCATGGGAAGGATTGTTTACTTGTAAGAAAATACCTGAATCAATCTTTACCTGTCTCCGTCTTACAGGAGCACATCATATAAAGAAGGAGAAAAAAAATTTCTTCCAAAATATATTCCAGCTGAGATGAGCAATCAGTAATGACCCTAACAAGCAGTCTCACAATTTTAGTTAACTGACTACATGCCCATTCTGGATTGTGTAACAGAAAAGGCAACGGGTTGTAAAAATACTGCAAAAAAGAATATGGAGCATGAAATAAGATCCTTGTATAGTCAGCAACACACACATTGAAAAAGAATGAACAGAGGAGCTTTTTAGGTCTTTTAAGACAACACCTGCTTCTAAGAGGTGACTGAATAATACCTGCTAACTTGCATTATGCAAACATGGTCTGATCCCTGTACGTGGAAGGGAATCATGGTGATTTTAATTCCCACAAGTCAGTGTTGTTTTCTTTCACTCACCAGAACAACCTATAGAAATTCATGCCATTTCCAAATATGCAATGGAAAAAGCATCGTACACATTAGACATATTAGAAAATACATAACAAAACAACTTTAAGAGAATAAAATGCAGACTGTACAACACTGGCTTTATTTTCTGTGTACTATGTATTATATGAGTTAATCACCTTATTGTTATTTTGCTAGCAATCCGAATTACCCTTGGTGGTTTTCCCAAGTCATTCTCTTTTCCACTAAGTGCGTCCACCAAAAAAAATCGACGAGTCAAAAGCCAGTTGTTCATATTACTGCCTAGGAAAAAACATGACAGTCTCAACACACAAAAAGCATGAAATTTATTAGAAACAACACATATAATTGTATAACACGTAGTAACTACTGAGGATATGAAATTATTTATTTTCAGTTTATACAAATATATAATGAAATGAGATTATTTTATTCGTGCATATTACTGATTTGAATGGTATATGCAACCAAAGCTTCCACTTAAAACTACCTGAACTTGCCCACAAATACTAAATTTTTAAAATGGAAACAAGTTATGGTGTGTTGTGGTATCTTAAAACACAACACAGTAACTAACAGTAATTAATATAGATTATTTCTATTTGAAGTTTTCAGATTGTTTATAAATTCATAGAGGTGTTACTATCACCATCTTACCTTGATTAACAAACTTTTCATTGTATTGAAGATCCAAATTTAAAACTGGCACAGCCCAAAGATGTTGCTGTCCATTGCCACCATTATATTCAAGGAACAGGTCATAAAAGACTGGATTAGCAAAATCCAATAAAATCTTAGAAACTGAAATTTTGCACTACAAGAAAAAAAGTGAAAACAAAAAGATCACTTTAACCATTTAGTTATTTTGTCAAGCTTTGGATTCTTTCCCTACAAAATTATTGTGGAATCTGTCCCACTTCTTCACAAAAGAGAGAATCACAGAATCATCAAGGTCCTGTATGATCCTCCATTTTTCCAGGCTAAACACTCCCAGCTCCCTCAGCTGCTCCTCACAGGACTTGTGCTCCAGACCCTTCACCAGCTCCGTTGCCCCTCTCTCCACNAGAGCCTTCCTGCCCTCCAGTAGATCAACACTCCCACCCAACCTGGTGTCATCTGCAAATCTGCTGAGAGTCAACTTGATCCCCTTATCGAGATCATTGATAAAGATGTTAAACAGGAGCAGCCCCAGCACTGAGGCCTGGGGAACAGCACCAGTGACCAGCTGGATTTAGTTCCATTCACCACTCTCTGGGCCTGACATCCAGCCATTTTTTCACCCTGTGAAGACTGCACCTGTCCAAGCCACGAGCAGAGAGTTTCTTGAGAATGCTGTGGGAAATGGTGTCAAATGCTTTACTGAAGTACTGATAGACAAGGTATTCCAGCTATCTGAAAGCAATTACAAAGTACTAATAATTTTAAGCAAACTTATTGGAAATTATTGCAATTAACTAGAATGACAAATGTGGAGAATGAAGCTCTTAAAATTTTTCAACAGATTTGGAAAAAATATCCTAGCAAACCTCACATTCACAAAATTTCAAACAGTGTAAACATTAAAGTCAAGATACATAAATGCTGAAGTCATGGAGTACTGAATCTATTTCTGGGCCCACCAGTACAAGAGAGAAATTAAACTACTTGGTACAGTCCAGCACAGGCCACTATGGTGAGGAAGAGACTGAAGCATCTCTGCTATGAAGAAGAGCTGAGACTCTTTTGCCTGGAGGTAAGAAGGCTCAGGGGGATCTTGTCAATGTGTACAAATATTGTGCAAGGGAGGGTGTAAGAGACAGAGCCAGGCTCTTTTCAGCAGTGCCCAGTGACAAGACAAGAGGCAACAGGCATAAACTGAAACAGGAGGTTCCCTCTGAGCATCAGAAGACAGGTTTTCACTGACACAGGTTACCAAGGGAGGCTATGGAGTCTCACTCCCTGGAGATAAAGACCCATGTGGATATGGCCCTAGGCAACCTGCTCTACATGGACCTGCTTGTCTTGTGGACAAGACAGCCTCCTGAGGTCCCTGACTACCTCAACCACTCTGTGATTGTGTAAAGAAATTAGATGTGAAAGCAGGTAACTTTCTGCAAATGTGAACAACCATGCATCTTTAAATACTCATACAATTTGTCAACCGTGTTTTCTCCAAAGCCACATGGAAAAAAAAAGTAATGCACACAATGGATGAAAATTATATTAAAAAATACTCAGTAAGTTACTGATGATGTATGTATTCAAACCCAACAATATTAACTGTTATTAACATTTAACAAAAGGTAATATAGACTTATATCAAAGACTCAAGATTTTAAAAAGTAAAGAAGTCCCATACTCAACTAGTTCAGTGATCCCTAAGAGAACATGCTTTCTTTCTGTCTGAAATACTGAAATATGGATTAAACAGCATTAAACAATATGGAAGAGTAAAATTATTTAACAAAGATTTGTCAATGTTATTTGGTAAACACTTTAAATTTCTCAGACTAAGTTTTGACAGCTATTATCTTTCAAGACTTTCACACCACCTAAATAGCAGCCAGAGTTTTGTATTTTTACACTTCAACACATAATGTGGGGAATGATTTTCAATGTTAGATGAGTTAATAAAAAATAGTAATATATAGGTATGAGATGCTGTGCACATATATGAAGTTTTATAAACGTTTCTTTCTCCACTCCCTTGCCAAAGAGACTACCACCTGTCCATTCAACATATTAAGTAACAAAAGTTAATGAAGCTTTATCACTGGCAGAACCATTTCTGCAGCTGACATAATTCAGTGTTCTATTCCCTCTTCCTTTCCTAGTGTTTAGTAAAGTGTGAAAACCCCAACAGTTTTTTTTCATAGTTAAGACAGCTAAGGAATCTCTTTCCTCTGGTGAGTCATCTGTTCAATTAAAATGTGTTTTCAATCTCTTTACTGAATGCACTAAGATCAGGCCATACAATAAAGAGTAAATGGGAACAATATTCAGGCATGGCATGACTGGATTTGCCTTCCTTCCATATGAAAACTGGCCAAAGATGGTGGTAGGAAAATTAGGAGATATGATATAAAGCATATGGCTGTCATAATTCAGGCACTGTGTTCTTCCACTGCTAAGTCAGCAACCTCACAAATACAAATACCAGTTTAATTTATTGTGATTATGCTATGTAGTAAACAAGTTTTGTGATGTAGTTAAATAATTTTAAAAACCCCACACTTATTTCACTCCATTTCCCAAGAAAGAACTCCATGTTGCAGCTTATGCCTAAACTCCAAATGTTCTTCAATACACACTGAATAACTAATGACATATAAGGCAGCTAATTCAAAATAGCATTTATAACTTACTTACACTTTGTTGGTAAGTTGTTCCAAAAACATAAGCTGCATTCAATTTAGTTTGGGTATCAGGACAAAGCTGGAGAAAACATAGTTATAATTAGATTAATTCAAAAGTATCATCTTCTCATGTGAAAAATATTTACAAGCACTTATGTATTCAGAGTTCTCACAAAAGATAATTTGTTCTATTTTTTAATGAGAAAGATTTATTTTGGAGTAAACACAATTATTTATCTCACTAATACTGATGTTCTTAAAGTGCTGTTTAGCTTATTCATACTTGCATAGTATTTTTCAGTTCCATCACTGAAATCTGTGGACAGCAGCATCCAAACAGGCAAGAATAATCTTTATGTGGATTGAATGTTCAATGCACTGTGCTGCCTCAAGCTCAATCAGTGGCTTTGCTAAATTCAAGAACCCCATAAGAAGAGAGTCCACATTCCATTCATACAGCCCTGTTTCTCTTAAGCTGGCATTTTCAGAGAATCAAAGTTATACCAAGTAACAGATTTTTTTTTCTTTTTTTTTATACAACACTTATATTTTCAGCAAAGAAGAGCAGATTCAGTTGAATCCAGAAAAAAATGGCCTGGAGTGTAACTAAATGAGCACAGAATTAAGTAGAAGGCAGAGCCATTTTCCCCAAATGAGAATCAAGTCTAAATTTGCATAAAACACAATTCTATTAGTGTGAAACTGAAATTCTGCATTGAGACCACTGTAGCACTGTGATGTCTTATCATCACACACAATCTATTACATTAAAGGAGGCTTTGAATGGAAAAGCTATTCCTTTCCCATTGGCTCTTGATAGCTGTTAAAAGCTTTGCCCTAGAAAATAAATGTGCTCCAGTAAACCTAAACTCATATGTCAATATATAATTTTCTATGCGTAGTAACTGTCTTAGTAACCTGTTCTCTTAAACACTAGTTTTCCTTAAAACTGGAGACACAGACACAAGATGGCTTATCCTGAGGCAATAACAAAATAAATCCTGAATGTCAGCTGCTCTTCTGCAGACACTGAAATGTTTGAAGTGATGTGCTCCAACAGAAAAGGAACCAGCAATTTCCAGTCACTCTTGGTAGTGTTCCTATTGTTGTCTGCCTAGGCAAATACTTAGAGTGCCTAGATCACCATCAGACTGCTAAACTAATTCTATTCTGTAACGTTGCAGCTGCCAATTGTTCTCTCTGATAGACTATTTACTATTGCACTTTCTAATTGCTGCTCACTTGCATTTTTCACAGCCTAACTACACGTTGTGGTACTGCTGAAGTAGAATGTGTGTGTCCCTGAAATCTGAGGGTGTAGTGTCCAAGGGTACTTCCAGCCACTATTCCCCCTTCCTATGTAAAGTCTCCCACCACGTATTTATAACTTCCTGTTATGAAAAAGGCACATGCTGGTCATAGTGTACATTTTATATTTAAAAAGAAATAAGCAAGCAAAAAATCCCAAGACAATGCTAAGAAAATGGTGTTGATCAGCTTTCCTACCTCACTTGACAGTAACATAGCCACTAATTGTCACCCCCATGATGTGTGCAAATAGGTGACAGCATCTAATAGGGACGTACTCATAGCATCTATAAATATGTGAGCAAAGAGCTAAAGAATACACTTTTCTCAACGAGAAAAAGAGGTTTAATAAGAAACTACACACATGAGCAACTATGCTGAATGGAAGACAGAGATAGTTGGTTCTAAATGACTACTACTATTTTTCAGAGCTTTCCAATATGCCAAATTTATACTGGTCCGAAGGACAAAGGCAGGTGTTGATGAATTGATACTTCTAATTTTGTGGAGATCATTGTAAGCAAGAATAAAGGGCTATTTTTCCTAACCTAGCTCTACAGTTATGAACTGTCATTAGTGTAATAAACAAACTCTTGGCTTTTGTCTTAATTTGGCTAAAGGCAGTCAGAACGTTGTGTTATCAAGAAACGATAACTAAAATCAAACACACCTGTAAGAGACCTCCTTCCAAACTTTGCCACTTAAGAAAGTTTCCTGCTGCATCAAATGAGGCTGCAATAAATTTCAGTTTTACATCCTGTTGATGAAAAAAAGATACCAACCAATGTAACTGCCCTGAAGTGGACATACACATTTTAGAGACTGCTGTCTAATTGTTTGATGTTTCCTAAAACTTTCAGCACAATCCTTCATTTTTTGCCCTTTTGATTTTGTTTTCAATCTTCAGTTTGGTGGTTTATTTTTAAAAAAAAACATACCATTCTTCAACAGCTTCACTGGTGACATGGAAAAAATTCCAAAGGAACTTCTACACACATAGACATGCCCTAAACTAATGAGAAATCTATGCAGATTTCTAACGTATACTATGCTGGAATCTAGAGGGCTTCCAGGACCTTCAGTGTTAGGAGGAATAACAAGCATTTTCGTTATTAAAACAACTGCTACATTGCAACACTGTTTAACTTAAAACATAGCCTTGTAGAATATGGCTGAAAAAGGCTTGTAGTTTATTTTTGACTCAATAAGAAAACTCTAGATCAACTTGGCAGTATAACTGACATACAGGTTATCACTAGTACTATTTTCTGTGAGTAGCTGAACTTGAATAACCTATTCCAGTTATTCTATTTTTACAATTAATTTGGAAAAATAAATCACTTTACTATTTGATTTACTATCTGATTTCTTCATAAAAATGTGCCAA
The DNA here is from genome assembly GCA_013400495.1 of Nicator chloris. Classification (NCBI taxonomy): domain Eukaryota; kingdom Metazoa; phylum Chordata; class Aves; order Passeriformes; family Pycnonotidae; genus Nicator; species Nicator chloris. The sequence goes on from WAAE01023744.1 coordinate 10,962, forward strand.
TTAACAAACTAAAGCAATCCATCTCTCCCAGGGATGGATATCTGGCTTTATTAACATTACAATTACTTTTCTCATCTCTTTTTTTCCCCTAATTCCCTGCAGTAAGAGGAAAAGGCTGGAGTAATACACTGAATCCATCTCTGATACAATCAGTTGGTAGAGATTTGTAACAGAAATATTATGGTGATATCGAGCAGGGGGAGAAATGTGTATGTAAGCAACAGAAAGCGTTGAACACCACATAACAGTGATGAAGAACACTGTTCCCAGCTACAGAGCTGATAAATGGGTTGTGAAAAAACCTGGCACAGACATCTTGTCAGCAAAAGACCCTGCACTTTGGCACACCAGGAGCGTGGCAGTAAAGATACAGCATATGGCATTTACCCCTCTTTTTCACAGTAGTTCACCATGAAATCTGACAAAAGGATGTACATATTTTAAACATGCAAAAAAGACAAAGACCAACTTTGGCACAGATTTACGAAGATGGAAGTAAACAAGACTCTGAAGCAAAAGACAGTGTCAAAACAACTATGAACTCCTAAGGTGTCTAAAAGGTTTGTCTAATTGCTAGTTTACCACTGTCAATCCAGATCCTTGGGGACACAATGAACACTTAAAAGCTGACATCCTTTGTTCCCTGTGCCATGGTCAGACCACACAGGCTTGGCCTTATGAGAATGTGGGTATGAGAGTGTAAGCAAATGAAGTGACTAGACATTATTTTATGTAAATATCACCTTCCTCTTCCATAAGATCTCACACTGAGTTTTGTTACACTAACTGCCTAAAATTTACCTTTAGTAGAGTCACATCTATAACAAATCTAAACCTTTTCATGTGATTATGTCCTCTTCCTAATGTATGCTTCCCTATGTCTACTACCCAACACCTACCTTATCAGTTCCCTTAAAAGTGAAAGTTGTAGGAAAATGATTTTTCTCAAGCACTTGGGATGCTAATCCTGGTTGGTCACCATAATACAGCCATGGAAGATTATGCCTCCTGAAAAGAATTACATTGTTTTCTCTAAAGAAACATACTATTTTCATCAAAGAACATTTAGAATAATAATTTCCACACAAAGCTATTACAGACCAAAAGTTATAGAAAAGGCAACTTACCAGTAGGGTATGGAATGAACAACACCTATGCTTGCAGTACTGACAAAAATATACTGAAACAAACCACAGGCATCAGTCCTTGAGGAACTCAATGAGTTCATATTCATCACACACATATTTCCAAGAGCTTGGCATGCTGTTAGATTAGAGTACAACTGCAGTGGAGAAACACAAGAACACAGAAAAACAAGTATTCAAATACCTCTCCCTTTTGTTAGGCAGTCATAAAATTAATGTTATTTTTAAGAAGCCACTCCTAAACCTTTGTTTTCACTCAAAAGTAATTTCATTTTGTGAACACCTAGTACTTTCTCCCAGGTCTTCAGATACCATATTTTTATAGATCTGCAGATGGCAGCATGAAATCAATACTCTCACTTTTTCAGCTTACTTTAGTTGCATCCGCTAGATGGTAAAAAGTGACAGGAATGTCAAAATCTGCACTTAGAAAACAAAGTAAGAATCAAAATGTTTAATACCACTTAGATTGTATGGCAAAGATGACTCCTTCAAAGACCTCAGACTGACATTTACAGATGCATGTATTGTAAGTATTTTCTCTTCAGTTTTATGTACTTTGTTCAATATTGGTAAACACACCGGTGCCAAGTGATATGCAGAGGTGACATCTGGCATCTGTGTGCAGGGGTCACTGCCCTGGAATTAACTTGCCACCTCCTTGCCCCCATTTGTGTGGGTCAGACCAGCAGCTGCTCATCATATTCAGGCAGCACTTCCGAATGGCTGAGCAGGGTGAGGCAGGCAAACAGGATAAACCAATGTCAGTGATAAAGAATGGGACCAGTGAGAAAATACATCTCAGAGCTGTGTATATGAGATGGTGATAGGAGCAAAGGTGATCCGGGAAAATTCTGAACATAAGTCTGCTGACATACTGACTGAGAGAACACCTGCCAGCCTGGGAACATGGCCTGGGAGTCTGAAACATCCTTGAGAAGTGCAGCTGGGTACCTGGACTTCAGAGACCTGAGATACCATCAATAAGCACAAACACAAGGAATTGTAACAGCAACTTATCATCTGGAAAGATGAAAAATAGTCTAGAAGAGGGTTAGAGTTTAGAAGAGGGAAAACATTTCAAAAGAGTAGGAATAGGCAACTGCTACTGATGGTTGCACATGGAAGAGTAGAAAAAGAGTCTGGAAGAAAACAAAAAACTAGCCAGAGATATAAAACAGTGTCACTGTTGGCTGCTCCAGGTGGTGCTGCCCTACACCACCTTATGTGTCTCTGATATAAAGATTACTTTTTACCCAAAATGGAGAGTGAATCTATCCCTGCCTCTCATCTCTCTCTCTCAATCTCTACACACAGAGAAGGTCCCCTACACAAACTTTTCTACGAGCTCTCCCAGGCAAGTTACCAGACTGTGGCTAGGGATGCCTGACTGCCCCCAGATTCTGCAACGTCAATCATCTTTGAAGAGAAACTTCATCTGTCATCAGTTTTGAGGCCCCACTCGTGGGAGTGGTTTCCTCAGCACTGTATTGGTACTGTTTGGACTAATACACATATGGGTAATTCATCATAAGTGCATTTGCTGCTTTCCTAGTGATCATTTTGTTGCAACTTGTAATATTGAAATGTATGCCTGCTGCTGCTATTGACTGCTGCTACCATGGGAGTACACATATACACTCGCTTTACTAATCCTAACTATACTCACTTTACCAGTAATAATTTGCAGTAAACTCTAATAAAAAAATGTAGGAAATAAAGACTCCATGAGCTCGTGTGTTATGGAATCCTGCAAATCCATATTGTGATCTTTAGAGACTTCTAGACCAGGTAACCCTTTGACAGACAGGGAAAAAAAGTGGAACCTGAGAAGTTAAAATCTGATCTTCAGGAAAGCGATACAGAAGGAAAACGAGAATGTGTGCTAACAGAGCTGGTAAAAGGGAGGCAGAGGCACATGCCCTTCACAAGTGTCTGTGATTCTGTTGCTGCAGCCACTCTTTCACCTACGGTTACTGTCACCCAGAGCAACATAATGGTAAAAAACACTTCCATACAGAAAGCAAAGCAAAGCTAAAAAAGGTGGTTCTATGGTTATGAATAACTGAAAATTAACTAAGAGGTAAAGAGCAGATGCCAGTAAATACTGGGTATGTAAGAAGTTAATTTTCTGAGTGATCCCTTACTGGATATGCTCATTTATATCCAAACATATGCATAGTAGGTCACATACTACTGAATATTGAAGGATTTTTTCTTTAACACCATTCATCTTGTGAAAACTCCAATGCTGTAGACTTGCATTAACATTGACTAGCCCTCAATATTTCTAAGCATTCTGTATATATAATGATTTCTTTTCTATTCTTATCTCAAAATAAAATTCTTTAAAAATAAGCAAGGCAACTTCCAAAAATAAAACTGACATGCTTTTCTAGAGTACCATTCTATATAAAAAGCAAGCTGCAAACATTAATGAAACTCACCCAACAGGCAAAGGCTGAGGACTGCAGGTTTTTCAGAAACCATGCTGATGTCAGTGTTATACCCTGTAAATAAGAAACTTTTTCACTGTCTGTGTTCACAACTCATCCATAATGTAACAGTCTGGAAAACTATGTCAGCTAGAAGATGCTACTTATTTTTTTCTAAGAGCTTTCTGTCCTTTGTAAATACCTCAGTCTAACAGTATCAGTTTAAAACACAACCATAATTTCTTTCACTTCACTGAATTAGACAAAGTATACAGGACAAGAGCTGAAATATTTAAGCTTTGAATATGGATTCTGTGACACAGAACTTTTCTTTACCACACAAGGGAAGGACTAAGAATTTCAAGGGTAAAATGTTGACTTGATGGAAAATCTAACTCAGGACCAAATTTGCCAAATTAATTACTTCACAACCTCCTTTTTATAACTACTCACATTTGAACTACACACAGCATTCATACATACTGTAAGCAACTGAAAAGACATATTTTCATTAAAATATTACTTAGAAGATGGCATTTTCAGGGAGCAAACCAATGTTTGATACCAGAAAAACTGAAGACTGCTTTTTACTTTCTTTCAAGTGGTAGCTTTTAACATCAATTCATTTAGGAGCAAAATACATTTCTTAGCCAAATACCATTTCCTGAACTCAGAACTCCTTGGAAAATGGTCCTAACTTTGAGCAGATTTCACAATTAGTGGAAGTTCATTAGATAAAACAATGAAAACCCCTTCAATCTTCTCAATAGAACATATTTTCATTCATTAGCCCGTTCAAGGAGTTCAGCAATTTCATACACAATCTCAGACTTTATAGGTGCCAATTTTCTTCTATAACCTTTAAGACCAAGCAGTAAACTCAAGCCTTATATCTTTTTAAAAATGTTTTACACAAATACAAATTTCATATGGTAAAAAAGTCCAGAGGCACTCATGGACTCTTCAGCATGTTTTTGTGATACAAGAGTATGCTTTAAATGCACACAATTAATACAAAAGGCTACTTGTTTTGATACTAAAGTCATGTAAATTACTTCCCTTTTTCAGTTTCCAAGAGGGCATGAATTTTTAAAAGCTTACTCCATTAGAACAATGCTTGCTTGGTGTCCATACCTACACACTATCTTGATGCCAATGACCTTACAATCACTGGGATCAGACAAAAAAGTACCACCCTTGTTTTCCAAGAACGGAAATTTGAAATACTGACGGAAAGTAAGTAATGAGAAAGCTTAAAAGTGTGTTAGAATAAATACACTTACTAGCTGTGCAAAACGAACAGCCGCAACTCCCTTTGGGGGTAAGCCTTCACGAGCCAAGAAACACAATCCCCCAGTCTGAAAGAAATAAAAGAATAAAAAAATATTGATAAGATATTTATACACTTGTCAAAATAACTTTTCTTTTTCTCTGATCTTCAATACAATAACCATTCTTCTACTTACTAGAATGTTTGGGCTGTTGCAGTCACAAGACTTGCTTACTTGTATGAATGTGTTTTCACATCTTACACACCTGTGGATCACAAACATGAAGAATGCACTTAAAATGTAGTTAAGTATGATATTTCGTCCTCAGTGAAAGCTGATTACATAGCATGCCCAGGAACAGCATCAGCAACTTCACTAGTTCGAACTCAAAAACAAAGGTTTTTACTGATTTGTTTCTACTATCAGTGAAGTAGAAAATAAATAATTATTTATCTAAATAAGAATTCTGTTCTGCTTCCAATCCAAAGCCTGCTTTTTAGTCGCACTAAAGCAAGGCAAAAAAAAAAAGCTGCTGGCCATATAAGGACTTCAGTGAGCACAAAACACTGTGGGTTTGATACAGGGTTGAGGATTTCCAATACCCTGCCTTCAAAATTGTCATCCCAAAGATACAGTGTGTTCCTCATGAATATTCCATTTAATCGAGCATGACACGTTCAGATTGATCATCACAAAAGGCAAAGAGCACCCACCTGCTTCCTGATGCATCTGAGGCAGAGAAGGACTGCTCACTTCCATTACAACGTATGCATAATGCTTCATTAAGCAAAACGCCATCGGTGCTTCTTTCCACTAAGCAGAAAACAAAAGCAACTGTGATAAAACTGCCTGATGCAAAGTGTCACATAGGTTAAGATTAGTGTGAAAAAATTCAGCGTCTGTGCGGATCTAAAATAAATTCAAAGAGTTTATTTTGAAAAAATCAAAAGCACAACATGCAAATAATACCCACTCTAAATGCACATTCATGTATGTATGTATGTGTGCACATACAGTTTAGTTTTAAATGAGAAATGCAACATTTTGTCTGGTTTGGCTGTTCCTCTGTTATTTATTCTGAATAAGATTTCAAAAAAGCCCTCACTGCAAAGCAAAAGTTCAAAACAACAAGTTTGCAAATTACTGGGAAAAAAAATTACATTTCATCTGAAATGATTCATGGAAATGTCACAATTTCCAAGTTTCAAACCTGCATCTTCCACCAACTATATCATCTGGCAAGAGTCTCAAATCTAATTATTAAAAAAAAAATCCAAACCAAAGATAATCAAAGAAATACATTACTAATGCACCTGCATGACAAATTACTGAATCAGCTTTGCTCTCAATATTTTATCACAAAGGCCCAGAATGTATTTTGTAACTCTCATAAAGTTTAAGGTAGAAGATTGGTATTCAGTGTTTTCCAGATTCCTAGGAAAATTTGAAATTATTGCTCTGGAAAACAGTGATTCTCCAATATACCCTGTTGGAAATGTAACCAAAGTGGACATTCGTAATACTTATTCAGAGAATTATAGGCATTCCATGTCTTTGAAAATAAGGAAAACTAGAGGTTGCAAGAGCTTTTATGTTTTACACCAGTGATGAAAACTGTACTTTGCTCTTACATTTCTACTATGCGAAATAAGCAAAAATCCATTTAACACAAATGCTAAGTTTAACATTATTTTTCTGTCTACTGAAAATCATCTGCAAGTACTAGAGAGCATCAAGTAAGAAACACTTATATAGGGAAGCACAGGTATAGGGAAAGTCACAGGTACAGGTGTCTCGGGGAGACATGAAATCCATTGACACTACTGCACAGCCATTTGCTTGGTTTGCTCAGCCTGTTCTCTTCCACCTACTCATGTAGGTATAATTCCTTTACTGTCCTTTATACTCCAAAACATTGTCATGTTTTTATAGTCTATACTGACATTGTTTTTATTCCAACTTTAATGACTCCATCTATTGCCAAAGAGCTTGAAGGAAGTGATACACCAGTATTCATTTATGTAATGTTTGCATAGTAATTTTTTATTGCAATGGTACAGATTTATCCGTTGTCTTTCAGAAATGATGATTAAGATCAAGAGCAATGTTGAATTTTTACATTAGATATGAAAACAAATGTAAAATATTCTTTCTTATTTAACAGAAGAGCATATCTTAGTAAACTCAAATATCTAAAACAAGTGCTATCATCTCATAATTGGCATATATTTTTTACCTAGTATTTCATTATTGGGACATTTACAATTTCCTTTTGAAGTCAGGCCTTTGGGGCAAATAATACAATTCCATCCATCTTGAGTAACTCCGCTCTAAAATAAAACATAAAACTATTAGAATTTTCAAAAATATAGAGATCACTCAGTATCTGTGCAGAATGCCTTATCCAGCCATTAGTTACTAGAAAATGTGTTCAGATAAAGCATTGATAACATTCATGAAGCTTTTAAAGATTAAAGAAGGCTAAACAAACTAGCAAGAGTAATTTCTAGCAGATACATACAAAAAAGTTAAGCTCTTCTGAACCTGTTAGCTTACATCCTTCAGGGAAAATTAAAAGTAGAATGTTTAAAAAGAGATACATTGAATAAACGTAATAATGCATACACAGACATTTTGCATATAAATTGCATATTGCAATTGCATATAGATATACAGAAGTAATGGAAATGGAAGAGCTCTAAGTGAAGCAGTTTATATAATTGTTTGGAATTTTGTACCTATCCAGACAGTTCATATCCACACATATTTTATACTATGAAGTAACTGCACTACAGATAAAAAACCACTGAGGAAAATGAAGATAACTGCTTCTCCTCAAGTGCTACTGATGTTACTTCCCTCTCCACTATCATAATTTTATCTTTGCAAATGCCTTGGCAGTAGATCAACGGCAAATGCCACCATTGCAGGAAAGAGGAAGAAACAGCAAAAGATCACAACACGAAAGGATATGTGCCAAAGTCTTTGTCTAACACAGCAAAAAGATAGAGAGAAAAGGAAAATCACCTACACAGCCCATTACCCATCGAACACCTAACTCAGGAAAATAAGTTGCTCTCCTGGGAGTTCTTCTATAGTTATTGAGGGGAAAGAAGTATTCAGGAAGGCTTCAGCCTCAAAGGTTGATTTGCTGGAAGAATACATTTCTTTGCTTACTATAGTGGGAAAAATCTGGTTAAGCTTGGTGTCTCCGGATCAATGCTGAGATTATGACTGAAAATTATAGCTTAATTTGTCAAGGAAGGTCAGAAGAACTGATCAAACTATAATTAAAGTAACATAGTAGGAGCAGCTCATTTTGAAGTAAGAAGATGAAATATCATGGATTACGAAGATACAGCCTAAATATTACAATAATAGTATTTACATAAATAATCGGTTAAGATACCTATGAGCTGAAAAACATCTTTAACATTGTACAGCGTTGTGCCCTCTGGGCAAGGACAAAGCAGAGAAGAAAAGCAGTGAAAGGAACTTAAACACTTAAAAAAAATCTTATTTTGTCTGTAGGGTCAAATTTGTAATGAAAAAGAGCTTGCAAAATAATAGAAACAGACAATTCTAAATTGAGAAAAAAAAAATACATATAAACATGGTCCTAAAAATTCCCAGTCAAAGACTATTTGGCAAAAATATTGTAAATAAATGAAAAATAAATTGCAGGTAAGATAAAATTTAAAATTACAAACCCCATAATGGTTATGATTAGTATTTTATCATGGCAAACATGAAACATTCAATACTTACCATATTTTCTGGGCATTTTTCACAAGTAACAGAGAACCCACCATTACTAGAAACCATCCTGTATCCTGGTTCACATACACAGGAACCACCTGGAGAAAACAAAACAAATGCACTTTTAATCTACATAAAACTGACTAGATGCAAGAGAATACTAAGAACAACTACTATTGTTCTCAAGATATCAAGATGGATTATTAGATAGACACAAAAAACACTTGAGTGAGATGTGAATGAAAATCATCTTGCTTGTTAAAAAATGCCCATGTTACAGTTTGCACACAGATGTTTTAGGAAAATGTTACAAGGCTGACTGCTCTACCAGGGTGGAACAGGGACCCAGAGCTTGTATTTTGTGGGTTTTTTAATTAAAACAAAATTTACCAGTTGGTCTGTAGTAGATATAATCTCTCCATCTAAATCTTGCTACATCCTTTCCTCCCTACAACACCAGCATTACATGTTCGTATACAGGTTTTATTTTTTCAGTTTGAAGTCAGTCCTAAAACCAAAACGTGTTCCTATGAAAAGGTTTTTCAAAATATAACTGTAGTATGAAAAGTTGTTTTAAACTCAAGGCTTTTTAAATTGTGCATGGGGATCAGGGTTAATATAGAATGGTTTTCAGTGAGTGAACAGAACAGATTTAACAATTTATGTGAAATTAAACACTATTTTCATGGCACAGTATAATGTCCATCTGCTAGTGTCCATTAACAGTTTTTTAAAGAAATTTTTCCTGACTCAGCGTCAACAACTTCTCTCTGTACTTTTAAACAAATACCACAAACCAAAATTCATTATATGTACTAATAACTGTTTTTATTGTTTAAATGTTTAAGCTAATTGAACTGTGCAGGCAAAAATAATGTCAAGTTCTGTGGAAAGTTTTATAACCTTAAAGTACATTCTAATGAGACCAGCTGTACAGAAACAATTGTCAAAGTGATCATTTCTACTTAATCCTAGAGAAGAAAAAGCCTAGTTGGGCTTGAATCAATGAAAAGATCAATGAAAACTTTGAGTTGTGACACTCACAGTGACAATACCTAGATTTTTAGGCATATCACCTGCAAGCAGAATCCAGACTGATGAGCTAGCCAGGGAGTGTATGGGCAATCACAAGTGGAATTCAGTCAGGATGCAAACAGCACTGAGTGCACCTACCTACACTGCTCCAGTCAGATCTGCAGGAAAAAATAAACCCTTGACCTCCCCTTGGAGTTTTCCTCTCCTTGAAGCCCTTTATTTAGAGGAAGATTCAGCCTAAAAGAGAGTTATGGATCTAGACACCCACGTTATCAGGGAATCTGAAAACAAATACTGTATTTTTTTCCAGTAAGTGAACTATGGGATGAGTCTTCAGGGCACCATGGTGATGGTGGAAAAGAAGAGCAGCTTTCACGCAGCAGCTGTGAACACAGCCCTCCACATCACTGCTTCTGACTGAAGTACCAGTTCTGAAGAGAGGTGTTGTTGGGTCTTAGTCGCAAATTTGTACACGCAACAGGGAACTCCCACTATTGTTGGACTGTGTCTTTACAAAAGATGGACCCTTTAGTACCTCCTTATGCCCTAAAGAAAGCAGCCAACTATCCGTACTTTCCGTTTAGTACCGTCAGGCTGTGTTGTATCTGCTCTATAAGTTCTCGTGTGGGACTAGGACTGGCATAGGCACAGCCTGAGCATCTCAGACACTCGGTATCTCAGACACTCAAGTTTGACAACGAGTTTGAAGTTACAGAAGTGTTCTAGAACATAATTTCAGGGTCCTGTGGAATTTTCCATATGAAAATGCAAATATAATATAATGCTTGAGGAAATAAAGGTTATTAGAAAAAGTTGAAAGTAATTTCTCTGAGCTGTATCTCAGATACACCACAGCTGTGCTGAAGCCTCTTAGGTCTTTGCGGGATGCTGGCCCCTTCGCGCATTCCCAAACCTGCCCGGAGGCGGCTGTTTCACGGCCACAGCCTGAGCCCGACTGCACATCTCCCGCTGCTGGGGGAGGATACAGCGCGGAGCCGCCCGAGCCCCGCCACCCCATCGCTCACCACTGGCGCTCTGCCGCTGGTGGGCCCCGCAGGGCGCACAGGCCAGGCGAGAACTATCGAAGTAGCGGTCGGCGCCGCAGTCGGCGGGGCTCTGGAGCGGGACGGAGAAGCCGCGGGCGGGGGGCAGCGCCGTCGACACCGCCATGAGCAGCGCGGCGGCGGCGGCGGCCCCGCGGCCCCGCGTCGCCATGGCCACCGCGCGCCCCGCCCGGGCGCGCCGATTGGCCAGAGCCGCGCGGTACGGCGAGCACCGGGGGCCCGCCGCCGCAGCACGCGAAGCGCTCGCGAGGCGGGCGGGGAGAGCGGGCACAAGCGCGAGTATTTGTATTTGGTCTGCACAAAGTTTCGTTCGTTTTGTTCGAGATTAGGAGCGAGAAACGAGCGGACACCGAGGTCTGATTTGCACTTCCCGGCACCTCGTCTCTAGAAATGGCGCACAGTGTATCATAAAAATGTAATACGTTTGTAATTTCTCCCCAGAGAGGAAAGTGGTAACAAGGTGAAAACACAAAATACCTAGAGCAATGGATGCTCAGCCAAAGTTATTCCCCTTAACCTTTTACACTTTTGTCACGCTCTTGTTCACATTCCACAGAATCACAGAATGAGTCTGGGTGGAAAGGATCACAGTGGGTCATCTGGTCCAACCCCCCTGATGAAGCAGGATCATGCCAGAGCACATGGGCACAGCATTGCGACCTGAGAGTTCTTGGATATCTCCAGTGAGGGAGACTCCACAACTTCTCTGGGCAGCCTATTCCAGTGCATCCACACAGTAAAGTCCTTCATGCCCAGGTGGAACCTTCTGTGCGTGTTTCTGCCTGTTGCCTTTTCTCTCATTCCCTCAGATATTACCAAAACTTTGCAAGACACCGTGTCCTGCATTTTAGTTATTTCTCATTGTCCCTCTCTGGCATGTTAATTGCCTATTATAATTTTCGACATAAGCATGTTTTATTTCTCACTGAATTAATTTTCTTGGCTCAACAACTGTTAAAAGGTCGAGTTGATGTTTTCAAGTCAATTTAGTTATTTCTCATTGTCCCTCTCTGGCATGTTAATTGCCTATTATAATTTTCGACATAAGCATGTTTTATTTCTCACTGAATTAATTTTCTTGACTCAACAACTGTTAAAAGGTCGAGTTGATGTTTTCAAGTCACATTATCTGTCCCCAGGCTCAAGTTCCTGTAAGTTTGACTGTGTAAAGATGTCATTTTCGACCGGTGTGCTTGATTTGTGGAAACCTCCACCTTGTAGCCCGCACAGAATAAACAATGTCTTTTTTTTTAAACAAGACTCTGTGTTGAGAGAGCTCCTGAAGTCGGCAAGATTGGTAGGTTATCTACCATATATAGTTGTGTGGGTTTTTCCTACGTAAAATGGAGCAGACAAATAGTGGCTATGCATAGAAATACAGGGGAGAACACGTAAAGACACGGAATGCAGGTAGGATAAACATTAGGATAAAATACCTCGCTTGCACAACCAAAGTACTCTGCCTCTGCCCTTCCCACTTAACCTTAAACCCTTTCTTCTTCGCTTCCATTCCTCCATCCCTGCCTTCCTTTCCTCTCACAACCCAGGCTTGAGCCAGCCCCGAGCTGCGCTAGAAATCGTGTCCAGCTATTCGAAAAGCAGCGCTGACTGGTGCCTGAGGCTCGGCACGCGCCGGCGGCTCGGCACGCGCCGGCACGGCCGGGAATGAGGCTGACGACAGCGCACAGCGCAGCAGCGGCGCGGTCGCTGTGTGACCGATCTCTGTGTACATATCCATCACCGTACAGCTATCACTATGCATATCTATAACCATACGGATCTATTATTACACAGCTCCTCCCAATCTACTTAGACGCAGACCCGCCTCCAGGGCAGAGAGCGCATGCGCAGTGCCTGCGGCGCAGCTCCCCCCCCGCGCGCCGAGGGGGCGCGAGGCCCGCGCACGCGCGGCTGTAGTGGAGGGGGCGGGGTCAGAGCGCCACCCGGAGGTGCGCGCGCAGGCCCGCGCTCGCGGGCCGGAAGCGCTCGCGCAGCGCAGCTTCCCCTCAGCGTTGAGGGGGGGGCAGTGGAGGCGGCGCCATCTTGGCGGAGCCGTGCCGAGGGCTGCGGGACCCGTCCGTGCGGCGTGTCCGGTGGGTGCGTGGATGGATGGCGTGAGGGACGGAGCACGCCTCCCCGGGGTGTGGCGTGTGGCCGAGGGCGGCGCGGAGTTTGCCGGTTCTCGGTTGCCCGACCTCCGCGCAACCGCTGCGCAGCAGCTCCGTGTGCCCCGGCCTCCTCGTATCCCTGGGCTTCCCATCCCCCTTCCCTGCTCCCGGTGCCTCCGCCAGCCCTGTCCCGGTGTCGGGAAGCAGACGGGCTTCTTCGTTGGGACGGAGCACGGGCGGCTCTGGCGGGCCACAGCGCGTGTGGCGCGGGGCGGCCTCCCCTCGCCCCGTCCCCCTCGGCCGTTCACTGCCTTGCCGCTCGCGGCGGCTGCCTCAAGCAGCGCTGATGCCGGCGGGGCGACTTGCTCGGAAGCGGTTCCGTGCTACATTCGACCGTGTAGCGGGCCCAGCTGCAGAGCTCACTCATGTTTTCCTTCGGCAGTGTGAAAACTGCTGTTCGCAGCAGCCTGCTTCCTCTATTAAGGCTTATTTTGAAGAACAGAATAAGAAACCTTCCCCTGTTCCGCTGGTTATTCTATACTGGTCCAATTTCGTGGTCGGGGTGTTTCTGTGGATATCCTTTCTAGCTTATAGTCTGTAATCTTTAAGTGTTATGATAAAAATACTAGTCTAGTCCAGACTTAGTTTCCTACCGTGTTCACAAGTTGTGGATTATTTTAATGGCTTTAATGTTTGGAATATCCCGAGCCTGTAGAAGAATAGGTATTGTACTGTTTTCTAGCCAATTTTGCTCATATATAAAATTTCATAAAACTGTGTACACTTCTGTGCTTTTAAGTTGTGGCATGAAGTCGTTTATCTATTCTCCAAATCCTTGCTCTCTGAAGTCCTTGTTCAGTTAATAAATTGCTCTTACTTTTCATGACAAGTCAACTCTTTTTGGTTATGCATTTTAAGTTGTTGGATGGCTTGTCTATGCTTTCTACCCATGTGTGATTGTTTACTATACAGTCAGTAAGAGCTATTATTTGAGCTTGCATTTGCTTATGGACTTCTTAGAGATCACACTATGATCTAGAATCACTGTGTCTGGTTTTCACCACGGAAGGTTGTGTATTGTATCCCTGGTGCATCGTGGAGAACTTGCTGTTTATCACCGAAGAATTACGGAGGAGAGCTGTTGTGAATGATGTTTAAAAATTGTGATAAGAAAGCGGAGCTGTGAATCCAGAAGTACTACAGATTAAATACATCATGAAGTAGCAGGGCAGCGGATTTGCTTTTTCAAGACGCGAAGGTGCTGTATGAAAATTCTGCCCTTGAATTCTCCATGCTTTTTGGCACTGCCATTGCATCTGTTAAGAAGACATGTTGTAAAGTGTTCTGGGTCTGGCTGGGATGGAGTTAACGTTCTTCACAGCCCATACAGTTCAGTTTGGATTTGTGGCTAAAAGAATGTTGACAACACGTCGGTGTTTTGGCTGTGGCTGAACAGCACTTGCACAGTGTCAAGGCTTTATCTGTTTTTCCCTACTCTGTTCCTCCAGTGAGTGTGCTCAGAGCAGGTGAGAAAAGCTGGGAGGGACATGGCTGGGACAGCTGACCCAAACTCACCAAAGGGATATTCTGTGACATGTAACGTCGTGCTGGGCAACACAAACTGAGGTAGAGGAAGAAGTATTTTGATGGTTTTGGTTTCTTTGGGGGAATTTTTTCTTGGCTCCCAAGGCAGTTGTTATTTGGAGGAAGGCTGAACGTCAGTCAGCCTGTGGGAGGTGGTGAGTGATTTCCTTTGTTTTGTGAAACTGTCTTGATCCACGAGGTTCTGGACTTTGTTCTTTCCCATCCTGCTGATGGGGACGAGGAGTGAACAATCGGCTGTGTGGGTGCTTGGCTGCTGGCTGGGGTCAACTCACCACAAAAGTACAGAGAACAGATGGTCTTTAGTGAAGTTTCTAAATGGGCAGTTGTTTTTGGTTTGTTGTGCTTACAGAATACTGGTGCAGAAGTGCTGTGGAGTCCATTAGTGACAGAATTTGGGCTTTGCTTGTTTTGCTCTTGTTTTGCTAAGTTCAGGTGGAGTGACAGTTATGGTTATTGATAGATAACTTGTCATCAGGATCTAGTGCTTTATAGAGCAAGGTTTGTAGGAGGAGTATTCTCAAATGCTCAAGAATGTTGGGCTGTTGTGTTTGTTTTAAAGGGATGCAGTAATTTGCTACAGAGGCTTGTGTTTATTCCGAGAATATTGTGCTATTTATTGTGTGATGTTAGAAAATGTTGAAAATCAGGGTATGTTTAGTCGGTGTATTCAAGCTTTTCTTGTTCTTATGTTTGAAAGGCAGTAGAGGAAGGATATAGGGAAAATACTGAAGTTGGTTTTGTAAATTCAGGTACTTCCTGAAGTTTCTCCTTGTTGGATATTTTTGCGCTTTCATTTGATGGTCTTCACTGTGTGCATTAAGTGCAGTGCTGGACTGGTGAGTAGCATACTCTTGTTGTGAAGTTTGAAACCAGGTGGATTTCAGAAGAATGGACATGTCGTATAATCCTGAGATGGACCTAAGCACCTTTCAAGAACTCAGTTGAGACCTGTTCCCTTGATACACTGTCAGTCTATTTTATTGCAACAGTTCAGTGTGGCACAATTGATGACCAAGTAATCTCATCGTATTTTCATCGTTTCCAGAAGTCAACTTAAATTTTGAATTTCTTTTGCTTCTAAAATGGAAACATATGCAGTGCATGGCATCTTGGAACATGGAAGGAATTCTTCACATGGGTTCATAACATGCTTGGCTTTAGTAGTAGCCACTGCTGTGGATGGGCTGCAGCAGTGTAGCACAGTGTGTAAAGCAAAGTACAGGTATCAGCCATTAATTATGTTTCGTTTTCTTTCCACAGTTAAGTTGATTTTACAGAATTTATCAGGTCTCCAAAGCAGAAACAGGTAAGCTGTCAAAAGCTTAACACTTCTCACTGAGTATTGTGACAAGATCATACACAGCCTTTTTTCCTCACAGACTTGTGGCTGGCAACTAGGATATGCTTGTGGCCGCTGCAGTTAATACTCTGACTACGCCAAAGAGACAACATTTTTGAATGCTGAGAAAACATACATTATTGAACAGAACTGATCACTGAGTAGAGCAACTTGTCAAAGCAGTAAAGTCATCACTGTTTGTGAATTACTTCATTTTCCAGTGACATAGTTACTCTTTTTCCTTTCTCCTTTTATCAGCTAGTATCCTGTTCAAAAGTAAACTGGATTTTTTTTTTTGTTCCTTAGGAGTAGGCAGAGATCTTTGGCATATAGTAACTATGCCGTGAAAGACTTGAGGTGTTCTTTAGGTATTGTGGATGGTGAGGAGTGACTTAGGTGGATTTTGTTGCCCTTAGGGAATATTGATAGATTTGTGCACGTGTGCCGGTGGAGTAGCTAATTGTTCTGACTAATCAACGTTCAGTGAATTGTGTTTTAATCTTGTTCTCGTGAACGTGTGGGTTTTTTTGATACCTTCTCTCTTGATGAGACAAGGGCATTCATTAAAAAGGCTCTAGCTTCTTAAGTGATAAGATACTGTAATAGCTGAGTACTAAAGACGTGCTATCATGTGTACCTTTTTGTCTGCAGGTGATTTTTGCTGTGGGTTGAGCTCAGCATGGCTGTAGTCATCCGTTTACAGGGGCTTCCTGTTGTTGCGGGTCCTCCAGATATTCGTCGTTTCTTCTTGGGATTGAATATTCCTGATGGAGGTGTGCATATTATTGGAGGAGAGATTGGGGAGGCTTTTATTATATTTGCAACAGATGAAGATGCACGGCGTGCCATGAGCTGTTCAGGAGGGTTTATCAAGGACTCGCGCATAGAGCTCTTTCTCAGCAGCAAGGCAGAGATGCAGAATACCATAGAAATGAGCCGGAAACGATTTGACCGTGGGGGACGAGAAAGTATGTCTGGCTCTAGAAGAACAGGTACTAATGGTTCTAGTACATCAAGTGTTGGAGATATACCACATTTAGTGACAGCTTCTCCAAAAGGAATAAGAAAACCTAGTTACGGGCCACCAAATCACCTGGAGGCTGGTTTCCATACCAATGGCACAAGATATGGTGATATGGGTATACCTAAGTCAAACTATCAGTTAAGAAAGGATTCTCACCCATTTAACCCAGATGATCGTTACTTATTTCTACGTGGTATACCTTACTCTGCAACAGAAGTTGAAGTACGTGCTTTCCTATCAGGGATATGTGTGGATGGAGTGATTCTGATAAAGCACCGCAATGGTTTAAACAATGGTGATTGCTTGGTAAAATGTGCTACACCTGGTGATGCCTTAGAAGGACTTAAACGTCATCGACAATACATGGGTCAGAGGTTTATAGAAATTAGTCCAACTACAGAGGAACGGTGGATTGAATGTGGTGGGAGGATAGACGTGCCAGATGAAATGGATCACTTTTTGTGTGAAGACCATTCTCCAAGAAGTTCAGGCTATATGCATTCAAGGAAGCATTCTCGTTCAAGATCACCAAGGAGACAAAGAACACATTCTCGTTCATCTCCCAGCCAGGAATATTACATACACTTAAGAAATCTATGTTTTAATGTGGAGAAGAGAGATTTGAAAGATTTTTTTCCTGATCTGGATATACACAGCAAACAGATCAAGATTCTAACAGATAAGCATCAGAAAAGGACTAGAGATGCCTTTGTGGTGCTAAGGAATGAAAGAGAATATCAGGCTGCTTTGGAATGTCATAGAAAGATTCTTATCAATCGTCCTGTGTACATTTTTCCAATTTCAAGAAAGTCAATGTTGAAAATAATTGACTCATGTGAGAGGAAAAGATCACCGGACAGAGATCATCTTGGACAGGCCATATCAGACAAAAGTTACCGGGAAGGTCATTCCAGCCCTAAGACTTGTGTTTATGTAAGGAATTTTCCATTTGATGTGTCAAAAATGGAAGTGCGAAAGTTCTTTGCAAGGTTTGATATTGATGAAGATGATATTTACTTGCTCTATGATGAAAAAGGAGTTGGACTGGGAGAAGCACTAGTGAAGTTTAAATCTGAAGAACAAGCTATGAAAGCAGAAAATTTAAATCGTCAAACGTTCTTGGGAACAGAAGTTTTAATAAGACTTATATCTCAGGATCAGATGCAGAAGTTTGGTGTAGCTGCACCATTATCTGCACCAAATGAAATGCACGGTCATTCACATATGTATGACAGAAGTGGCCTCTCCCGTCCAGTTGGTTCACCATCTGGGCCTCCACAAGGGCCACCCATGCATTCATTTGGTCCCCCTGGGAACTTCAGACATCATTCTGAATTTAGACACCCCCCTGAGGACTTCATGTGCCCTCCTAAGGATTTTAGGGGTCCACCACCCCTCATGGATTTTGGTGGTGACAGTGAACCTTTTGGCAGAATGGAGTTTGGGAATAATAAAATGGGAAATTTTCCTGAAGGAAGATTTATGCCAGATCCAAACTTTAGTGGTGGTTCTGAACGTGTTGTTCCTATTCTATTGAAAAATTTACCTTTTAAAGCTACTCCTAATGAGATTCTGGATTTTTTCTATGGCTACAGAGTAATACCAGAGTCCGTTTCTGTGCAGTACAATGAACAAGGATTACCTTCTGGTGATGCCATCGTTGCTATGACAAACTATGAGGAAGCTATGGCTGCTATTAATGAACTGAATGATAGGCCCATTGGACCACGGAAGGTTAAGTTGAGTTTGCTGTAAAGGAGGAAAAGATACTCTAATAACACATTTTAGGTTTGACAGTATTGACAGTTATTTTAACTTTTATTTACTGGAAGATGCAAAACAGTTTCCATCAGCGGTTGTAAATAAAACCCAGTTCAGTTGTTTAGCTCTTGGTTAAAATACCTGTATGACATTGAATGTCATACATCAAGGTATAAAGGGATGGAGTTGTAATGATTTGGGTTGGGGATTTTTTTAGATTAATTCCAGTCTTACGTCTTTGCATCACATAAAAACGTAAGTGCTGGTTGACTGACCACGCGAATGGTTCAAATAGAAGATTTTCAGTGCTACCTGCATTAGTAAATGAGACTTCTTACTAAGGTTAGCTTAGTAAAATTTTTTAAATTACTGGGTTTTTTTGTTTCTTTTTGTGCAAACTTTACAGGTTTTACTCGGTTTCATGTGTTTGCAGGCATTCCTGTTTAAAAGCTTCCTGTTCTCATTAGCTGGCTTTGCAACCTTTTTAAAATAAAAGGAAATTGCCATTTAAATGTGTGTCTTATATTTAAAACTTGTATAGTTAGTGATCTCAACTGTTACACTCAGCAGATCTGGATCTTGGTGAGAATGATGCTGGCTGCTTTGTCTGGAGAGTGAACTGGTAGTTTGTCAACACAGCAAAGGATGGGTAGTTTACAGAGATTGCACAGACTGTATTCATTAGTTAGGCTTTTTTCTCACTCACTGGAGTACCTTGAGGCAGAAAATGAATGCTGGAGTTAGATGAAGAATTCTGACTTCAGTGGTTTTGTTTTATCTTCACATGCTGCATAATATGAATACTAATTGGCTAATGATGTCTGGATGCATTCCAGGTCAATCTCTGATTAGTTTTAACTAACATCTGTCACTGGCAACCAAGCTGACAACAAATGATGTTATTTTCTTACGTAATAAAATAAATGCTTATGTCAGCATTTAGAATGTGTTGTTTTCATTGGTTTGTTACCAGCATATTTACATTTTAGGAAGAAATTTAAAGTAGCTTGGAAAAACTGTGTCTTCAAAATTAAGGCTCAGTAGGAAACTTTCTGTGGGAAAGGACTTTAGTTGACATTGCAACTGTGCAAGGTAGTACTTGTAGTACTAAAAGATGACGTTGCAGTCCCCTCAAACTGAGATAACAAAGTTGCGACTTTGCAGTGAAAACTTTTAACCTTTCCTTGTTCAATATCCAGAATTCCTAAATTCATGAAGTAGGGAGGTCTCTAGTCCAATCCCTTCCTCAAAGCAAGTTTCAGCTAGAGTGGGCTACTCATGGGCCTTGTCCATAGCATCTTTAATAGCTTTAAGCACAGAGCTGTCTGGGCAGCCTTTCCAGTGAATGATCCCCCCTCACTGGTGGTCAAATCTTAATTACTTTAATGTGAAGTCATCATTGTGATTGCAGAACTTCCATGCTAACTGTTTGGTACAAGCAAACAAAATGAATTGAATTTTTTGTTCTGTAATATTTACAAGATTAGTGCAGCTTTATTTCTTCTGCATATTATTTGTTCTGTGTTTTAAGTGCCAAGAAAAAGCTTTTTGAATGATAATGCAAGGTCTGTATACGTAGGTTGCTCTGAGCAAAGAAATGTAATGGCCAAGTTTTCATGTTCTGGTTTTTGCTTTCTGGTAGGAATTAGCTTCAGAATCATACAGTTTTGAATCCTCCTCTGAACTTAAAAGGAATTAAAACCCAACAGTTTTGTGCTTTATTTAATTGCTACTCTAAAAGAGATCAAGGAGCCAGATGTTGCGGGGAAAATAAAGACATGAGAATACTCAAACTTCTTTGACCATCATGTTGAAAACTTCATTGTGAATATTTTTGTAAGCTAGTATCTTTACTAGTAAGCTGTGGTGGAAATGTGAATACAACTAACTTCTCCAGTTAATCAGTTTTAGATGGTTTGTTGATTTTAAGCACTTCTGCAATAGGAGATTTCAAACTTGGAGGCTGGAAAGGTAAGAGTTTAGTATGTGGTTTTGCCAATAAAGTGTGACATTATCTTTTAGAAAAAACATCTGTTTTCAGAAAAGGTTAAGAGTAATTGCTAATAAGATTCCATTAGTTTTTCAGATGGTAAACTTTTTTCCCCCTTAGTGAACATATAAAAAGTATCATAAAGCTTGTAATGGGAGAGGTCATAATTCAGGCATTACAAAATGGTCTTTTGTTTGCCCTGTAGCTGATTTGTATTTAATTTAAAGCCAGATTAGAATTTATTACTTCTTTAGGTTAATCAGAAATGTTTGACTGATAGACCAAAAAAACCCTATTTTTTCAAGGTCTATAAAGAGCTGTATCTCAAAGTATGTACAGATACACAGGAGCATAGGAAATTTGGGAAGGGATGCCAGGACATCAGTTAAATAATAAGGTTAACAGGAGGGTTGGTTCTTAGTTTATAGCTGTTACCTGGTTGGTGTTTTGGGTCTGTGTTTGTCTGCCTCTGCTCCCCCTGCCTCTATAATGCCCCTGGGCATTCTGATTCTGCCTGCACAGACAGTACAGGTGCATGGTGTGATGACAGCATTTCCTGATAATAGGGTTTTATAACATCAGATGTTTAGTGGTTTGGAGGCACTGTATTTCCAGTATGAAGGACAAATCAGAGACTGTCTATAATTACATGGCTTGAAATACTGTTCTTCCTTTTTAAGTACCATCCATATAATAAGTAACAAATTAAATGCTACAGTTTGTGATGTTGATATAGAACATGGCAAGTTTCCTTAGTTATGCCTTGTCTGAAGTTGCTTTTGTTACCATTGTCCAAAAATTCTGATGTAAAAGAGAACAGTTTCTGTTGGCAAAAACTAGAAATAGTGATCACCTATGAAAGCAACTTGAGGCATTTAGGGGAGGTCTAACAGGACGGTGATGAGCACCCTTAATCCCAAAGGAATGTGTCAGTGTGTTCAACACAGAGGCAAAATAGTCCAGGCAGGAATGGATACATTCCTGCATCATCTAGGTGCCAGTAATAAAAAATACAAATGAGTGAATGGAATAACTGCAAGTCAGTCTTGCAGTATGCACTCGCACCATGAGAAAATTCTTTGCAGAAGTATCTTTAGATAGTATTTAATTCTTTACTAACATCCTAAAATGTTATTCTGGCTGTGAAGTATTTTAATCAGGGACTCTTCATCAGTAGTTTCCAGGTCACAATTTCTGTGCAACATGCAGAGTTAAGACATCAGGCATACAGGACAAAGTTGCCCAACCCTGTACTTCCTTTCTGGAAGTTTTTCTGTCATTCCTGAAGTTGACTTTTTAATGACGTAGGAAGAATGAATTTTATGCTTGCGAACTGCATAAAAAACTGCATCTTTTAGAAGGCAGTTAATGTAAACAAAACTGCCTTTTTTTCAGAATTGCTTTCTCAAGGCATAGTACACAAATATTTGCTATTTATTTCTTTGTATATTATATGAAAACCTGAAGTTGTTATGAAGTTAGCCATCTGTTTTGGAGATGGACAACTTCACTGTGTGTGAAATGGTAAGGTGGTGATCACCAGAATTCTGGTGAGATACAACTAATTATTGAAGGGCCTTAGTTGCTGAAATGTATGGGAATTAATTACATAGATACTTTTAAGTTTTGCTCAGTGGTATTTACTCCTTGCCAGCAGTAATTCAATGTCAATGGTATGTAATGCTGGTGTAAAATTATTTTCTGGGTTTAAAACAGAACCCTGTATTGTGAACTTTTCACTTATTCTCATCACATTAATTTTTGGCAACACCTGTTTTTTCACATGTCAAAACAGGTATGCATTGCATACTTTGCATCAGTGGACAAAAGTAGCATCAATATTGTAAATGCACTTCCTCGTTTGTTTCTGTAATTGAAAGAAGATTTTGTTACAACTTAAAATTGTTTTCCCAGTCACAAGTTTAAATTCTGCATTTGTTCTTCAGATACCAAAGCTGGAGGTGAACAGTGTGGTAGCAGCTTTCTGGCAGTCAACCATACATTGTTAAAAAATGAACACATGTAACCTCTATCTCCAAACAGGATCAGAAATTACACTGAAAATATGTAATTTCTTGTATGTTTGATAGAACCAGTAACTGAATTATGAAGCTAAACACATGAAATTTGAACTATGTATAGCACGTCAACTAATGTAATAAACATCAACTACATAAAATATCCACTAGTTTTATCATGAAGGCACTTTTATTTAAAAGCAAAGCAGCATTGAACATAAGATACTGGGCCAGGTCCTTATTTGTGACCGTTCATTCTGTATGTGTAAAGGAATCAAAAGTCATCTGAACCTGGTGAAAGCCTGAGGAAAATGAAAATAAGAAAAAAAGTACACCTCACCCTGCCTTCTGCCATCCAGGGTGGATAGCAGAATGAAATCTTAAAAGGTTGTTGCTGCAAACAGTTTCTTAATTACTACAGTTTAGGATGTATAAACCCAATGATAACAGTTACAGCTAGAGTATTTAACAAATTCAAGAGGTGTATAGTTAGGGAGGTAATATATAGGGAAAGTAACAAGAAAACAATGCTTGTAACTGCTTGAAAGCTTAGTGCAGTTTTTAGACACTGTTCATCATGTAAGTTTAAGCAAATGTGATTACAATATAACATTTATGCAAATATAATACAGGCATCTATTTAA
>WAAE01023745.1:0-18052 GCA_013400495.1 Nicator chloris
GATATAGATATAGATATATATACTCTGCAGGCAAAATGCTGATGTCATAATTGGTGCCCTCAACTTGAAACATCATGAGAAGCAGTGGGATGCAGGACCTAACCAACAGGATTCATAAAAAATATTAGACAAAGAAGGAAAGGGATGGATAATGAAAGCAAACATTAATCAGAGTTTTATAAAGGCTAACTTCACTTATTCTTCAGGATTTTCACATCACCAATGGAGTAAAGCTGCAGCAGGCATGGTTCAGACCCTGTCCTCACTCTCTCCACTGCAGTCCACAGCAGATCCTTTCTCAACAGCTCTGCCAACTACAGAGCAAGCCTGGGATTCCTCTCTGAGGTTAAATAAAGACAAACTCTCTGAGCTCATGTCAGCTGCGGTGAATACAACAGTAGGCTGCAGAATATTAACTAAAAACGTTACTGAAAGCTCAGTGATTCCAGGAAATATGCCAAAATTTGAGTAGAAAAATATTTAATTTTCAGTTACAACACATTGCAAAAGGCATATGTATTTATTTTTCCTATAAATACTCAACTGCCTTTATCCTGAAACATAACAACAAAAATAGTCTCAGAAGAGTGTCCATATCAATTATACTCCATAGATGGCACTTCCCACAGGGCTTTTGAAATTCTGTGGAAAGAAAATAAGACACTTGAAAAATGGCATTATTGTTGAGTGATTTAGATGCTTGGAGCATGTGTAAAAAGAGGTAAAGGAACTTGGTTTAACTCTCAGGCTTTGCATTTTGAAACCATTCCTTACAATGGGAACACTGACCAACTGCTAAGTCTTCCACTAAGAAATGGCATTTCAATCTGTTTCTGGTGATTGGTTTCAATTCCTCATGTATTAGAAACACGAATCTTCCAAATCACAAACGCTAAAGGAAAAATCAGAAAATAAAACAGCCTGCTTTCTTACCACCATCTCCCAAGGGACAATCTTCTTTTTTTGCTGGCAGTTACCTTTCTTGGCAGAGATTTCTGCTACCTTTAAATCCAGGAACTCAAACAAGGAATGCTGTCATCAGCTGAACAGTTGCCATTCCTGATTTGAGATGCAATCAAGAAGAATTCTAGTAGACTTGCTTACAGACCATCTTGTCTAGTACATTTGTGATTCTTACATAAGAGGAACTGTGTAGACTGTGGGGACTGCAGGGATCCAAGCTAACCTCTTCTCAAAGGAATGGCTCACACTCTTGGGCTAGGCAATAAAAAAGGCTGGAGATAGGAACAAGGCATGAAACTGGTGAGCCTCCTTCTCCTGTCTTGGTTGTTCAAGGCAGACTTATACAGAAGAAGCAGTTAAGGTTTATAAAGAGAACAAGGAGGACTACAGAAGTTGGAACACTAAACGAAAACTACATCTGACAAAAGACAGATGACAAGTTTCTCCAACCAGCAGTATTAGGTAATAAAAACATATTCCTGAAAACACACAAAACCCAAGTAAAACCTAGAAGAACCAGTATGCAAAGAAATGGCCACACCTTATCCCAGAAAGCATCTTGGTGAGGTATTAAAAAGAAAAGAGAGTGAGAGTTTAAACTAGTGCTACTCTTTTGAACTCTGCTCTACAAAAAAGAGCCCAAAGTTATTATTAACTTGTATTTTTCATAGTTTTCATCTGCTTCTCATAACACGAAAACAAACCAGAATCATTTTGCACATTTTAGTGTAAAGGAAACTGGCTCCATTTGGCCTCTTCATACAAAGAAAGTAAAAAGCCTCCCTTTATGCAGAATTAGCCATCAGTCAGTCATGACATAATCAGAGCACTAAGAAATTTATAGAAGAGAGCCATAAATGCTGACAAGAGTGGAAGATTCACCTCCTCACCAATGAAGATTAAATTTACTCTACAATTTAAACCTAGAGGTTTTTTAACCAGATTTATGTGCCAGCTTATTCAGGACTTGAAAAGCACCAATACCTGAAAAGCTATAACGGTGTCTTTGAAACAGATTGGAAAAAAAAATCTTTGAAAAGACTGAAAAGATGAAATACTGTAGGAGGCTGAAAGTTGCAGGAAAAATGGAACAGAGGGTAAGAGGGAAATTTTGGCAGCCATGTGAACCACAAAGTAACTGGCAGGAGATGGGACAGAGAAGGACTGGCCAGGCAATAAGACATGAGCAGAGGATGAAACACAGGAAAAGGAGTTAAGTTTCTGCTCTGAGAAGCTGCTCTAGAGGGACACTGCTCACTCTGTAATCTAAGAGCAGCCCTGGCACAGTGATAAGGTGGCAGTGAGGCCACAGTGTAAACAAGGAGCTAACACAGGAGTGATGAGTTCGTGGTGAGGATGCTGGGAAATCAGGCAAGCAAAGTGGTTTTGAATAGCCATGACTGAAGAGGATGGAGACTGGCATGAAAACTGCCACAGCAATTGTTCAGTGTTCAAGAGTGCAGAAAATGCCCTAATCTGGAGCCTGTTCCCTGGAGGAGAAGTGGTGCCACAGCAAGACCTGCGTGGCAGATGGCAAGAGAGAGAAGCTTAAAGGTTAAGAATAACTGGTGACATCAGAAGGACAAGTCAGATGATCAATAAACTGTGAAAGGTTAGGTTACCTCCCATGGGATGCTTTTATCATTTCAGCTCTGGTAGCTGAAGTCTTGTACCTCAATTCTCAGCTGGCATAATCTGTCATTCCTCTGTTAACTTCACTATAGGCAAAGCTTCTTTATGCCACCTGAGAAGCTAGATGCAGAGCCCCTCTCAAGAGAAGAAGGATGAAAGAAGACAGCCTTCAGAGTATCTCATTTCAGCATGGGCACAAAAGCATCCAAATTTAGGATGACACTTATAAAATTTTCTTGCAATATATAAATCAGCAGTTTCTTTCTCCACTCTCTCAATTATGCTAGAGAGTGCATCAAACTGAAAAAAGTGTCACCCAGATTTCACTGAATATTATTAAATATTTTTTATTCATGATATATCCTCAATCTTACACTGGATTTTGGTTGTCACAGGCAAGGAAAGCAGAAAAACTGCAAATGAAAATGGAAAATTCTTTCAAAGCACAATGACTTTTTTGGGCAGTTAAGTACTCAGCTGTACTTTGCAGTTTGGAAACTTCCTCACTTGGAAAAGAAAAATGCAAGAAATTAAGACACATTTCAGAACAGAAAATGTATTTTCCAGATATTTTCTTGGATTATCTCTCAGGAGTCTGTAATTATTTTAAAAAGTTCTATCATTGAGTTAGAAGTGTAAGTGAACTGTCAAACTTGATGAGGCACGCAATTCAGTTTATAGTATTAAGGAGAAGTGTAATAAATTAAACTAGGAAAGTATTCCCCTTTGTTCTAAGAAAGGGATCTTATCATGATTATACCTTTTTCCTATTTCTTTTAAGTGTTTGCATACATGTCATAATGAGAAGTAAAATAAATGCAAACAGCGATCTGAGCTTTGATTTACCATACTCTTATTTCCCCAGGGCCTGGAAAGGAAGCTCAAACAACCACAAACTTCTAAAATATCAGTGAGAGGTCTTGAAATACCAACACTGAACTTACAGTTAGCTGGCTTTTGTAAAAAATCAAAGGCTTTATTATATTGATTTACTAAAATCAGATTCCTTCTCTCCAAATAGGCTTTTGAGTCCAACACTCATTACAAGCACAAACATAAATGCCATCTAATTTGTTATCACTAGCAAGTTTTATATGCTACAGTGTTTGCTGTTTCTTCTATACTGAATACATAAGTGAAAGTTCCACTTATGAGCCTGCCAGAGCTCATGCAAATATCAGGCCAACCACTTCTGTCACAGGAATAAAGGTAAATGTGCAGTAAATCACATCAGAACATGGAACACTTTTAAACTCAAACCTGGGATGATCTGTTATCAAGAAATCCAAGCTGAGCTATATTTGGGTTTCTGAGTTACTTTATTTATATTTCACCTAGGAGAACCCTCACATACACGTTTCTCTACACCCATCAGCACACAGGCATATCTTCACTTTCTAGAATAAGCCTTTTTGGTATAAGGAACATGAATACCCTAAATTCTAGATACTACTGCTACAGGCAAGATAAAAACAGGACAAAGATAAATGCACATATAGTCAAAAGGCATAATTTCTATGTAACTTTATTCTCAGTTCCAAAATCTATGGCATACTGATGATTCCACTGGATGATAATAAATCAGTGTTAGTTATGGCGTCAGGTTAACCTATACCCAGGAAATGTGCTCTCTGCATGGTATCCATGTACAAAAAAGAGTCAGGGAAGACTGTAAAACAGCATTCTTTTGGCTGTGGATGTTCTGTGCACAAAGCAGTACCACTGCCACTGAGAACCCTGTGAAGATGCCAACTCAGGTTCGATTTGGTGGCAGCACCACTTACTGGTTAAAGAACTATGTAGGTACAATGTCTCCAAAGTCAGCAAGCACCAGCTTACCAGTATCTTCGAGTCACTTCAATAAAAACTTAAAATTAACTAATGAAATTGAAAGCACGTGAGACATAATTGCATCTGTGAGCTTGCATACATACGTAATTCTTGCATCCTATCCTGAAATGCTAAGAAAAATCATGGAGCAGATACGATACCAAAGGTTCCTCTTACCTCCCTTTTTAAAACAGGTATAATGATTGATGCCACACCCACATTAGAAAGGCAACACATTTTCAATTGTATCAGTATCATTCCACATAAAAAGACTGTGTACCAAGTCCCCCAGGTTGCTACCAATGTCTGAAAGAGCACCACGGAGGGTTCTAGAGACCTGCAGTCTTTGCCTCACCACTGATGCAGAGGCAACACGAGGCTGCCACAAAGGGTACCAAATACATCCTGAGCTTAGGATTTTCACTTACTTTTCTTCCATCTCTTCTCCACCCGTGAATGCTGCAGGCACATTTGTGACATCGTTGTGTTTACACCTGCTGAACAATTCACAGCAGTGAGGCTACCACTATTCTAATCTCAAGGTGATGACAGAGACAGGAGAGGGGGGAAAAGCTCTTCCTTGAAGGGAGGGGATCAAAACAGCTACTGTTTGGGCATGCCAGCAGGTATGCCCAGAAGTATCACAGGGCAACATGCTCCAAGTAAATAAGACAGTGGGTGGAGGTTTGCTGAACAAGTATCCCCAAATAGCGTTGCTATTTCAGGGGTGTGACAGCCAGGGCTCCAAACAAAACCCTTGGAAGGTAAGATGTAGGGCAAATCTTTCAAGGAACTGTTGGCAACTTTATTTTTTAGGAAAAAAGATGACTGACCCCAAAAATGCACTGAAAACAGTATCTTCCAGTTCTTTTTTGTTGTTGCTGCTGTAGAAGTATGTGCTCCCCAAAACACTACAATAATTAGGGGTTTAGTTTTTCTTGTTTTTAATGCATAGCAAAATCTAGCATTTACACATAACTTCTTAGGCTTACAACCTGTTATACCCAGGACATCAAGAAAGACCTTTTATTATTCCAATGTTTCTTATAAATATTTATGGAACATCCTGATCTTGGACAAGCATTGGGCTAAAAATGGTGCTANGGCAACTTTATTTTTTAGGAAAAAAGATGACTGACCCCAAAAATGCACTGAAAACAGTATCTTCCAGTTCTTTTTTGTTGCTGTTGTTGTTGCTGTTGTAGAAGTATGTGCTCCCCAAAACACTACAATAATTAGGGGTTTAGTTTTTCTTGTTTTTAATGCATAGCAAAATCTAGCATTTCCACATAACTTCTTAGGCTTACAACCTGTCTATTATACCCAGGACATCAAGAAAGACCTTTTATTATTCCAGTGTTTCTTATAAATATTTATGGAACATCCTGATCTTGGACAAGCATTGGGCTAAAAATGGTGCTGATCCTAAGCACAGAAACAGGGAGGACTGAACAGAAACCCCCCCAAAAGAGGGGAAAAATCCAACAGAAGGATATTAATGCCTTTTAAAGAATCTTTCTAATGAGATAGTAAATATCATGCCAGTTGGAAAGTGGCAACACAGTATTACTTACTGTGCTAGCTCAGAAATAAAGCTCTTATGTATTCTATGTGGAATTAACAGTTACAAATGTTTATTAGCAAAGATGCATCTGTTTGTGGTTTTTTTTTGCCTATTCTGCTCCCCTTTGTACCACATTGCCTTGAACTGCAGCACACCCAGGGGACTCTCTCTCCCTCTGCTCACATAAAACACCGAGCATATTTGCACAGGGACTGAAATAAAATGAATAGATAACACTAAACTGGCTGGCTTGCTGTGTTTCAGAAGTCCACCTGCTGGATTACTCATACCTAGCAGCAGAAGAGTTGACAACATGCATACAGAAAACCCTGTGGGTAAGGCAGGGAAAATGAATGGAAAAGATACTTTCCCAGTGATGAAGCAAAGCAAAGGAAAGGTAGGGTTTATTAGATGGTGGCATTCAGTCAAGAGTGGCAGAACGTGAAAAGCAGAAACAACACTAATACAGCTGATGGGAGTACCAGGCAGCAGTGATGAGCCAAAATTGGATGGATAATGATGTCAGCAGGCAGAGAAGACAGGCTGCTCTACAAAAAGTTAAGGAGGAGTTGCTGATGAAGGTCTGTCTCAGCTTGATGAAAGGGCTGTGAAGGTTTTAAAGGTCTTCATCCAATTTATTTTCTGCTGCAGACAGAGTATGTCTTTCAGGAAACAACCTTGACTACCATGCAGATAGCCTCATTTCCACTACTGAGACCTTACATAAGGCAGGCACTCCAGTAAGAGATTATATAAAATATACGAGAAGCATTATGAACTCACAAGCAAGGAAATGCCAATCTTCTAGGATGCTTTCTCATATTTTTGTCTCATTAATGTGAAGACAGTTGTGGTTTTGTAGAGTATAGATCCAAACCGTAATCATTTGCAGTAAGTAATCACAAAAAGTCTCTCTCATATTTTGCCATTTGGGATTTGGGGGAATTACTTGAAAAATGGAGACAGACATCTCAGGTTCAGAGCTGTAATCCAAATATTGAAGAAGGGTGTCTTGGCAAAGATGAACTCTTAGATGTTTACTTTTAAAATCAAATTATGTTCTCAAGCTGAAAAAAAATCCCAAAATAGGTATAAAAGACCTTGTTCATGTAATTGTGCGACACAGCATCATCACTATTACACTACTTATCTAAATTGCACCTTTCCAATTTTTTTTTCACTTTTCACCACAGTAAATGATTTCAAGCCTACTTTGTCCATATCTGTCTCCACTTTCTTTTGACATGCTACTTTGATTTCTTGAAAAAGAACTGTAAAGCTCTGCTTGAAATTCAAAACATAGTGATGCCAACCTACTACTAATGCTACAGTGTATGAGAGCAAGACAAGCTATTTCTATGGTTTTTCATAATGATGTAACACTAAACTTAGAAAATATTATTCATGATCTGTGCTCTCCAGAATCCAGAGGGAACTCTGAAAGGATCTCCTTGGAATGCAGAAGACTTGGTTTCAACCACCAGAGGGAGTCAACTTGATGTTTCAGGACAACTACAAAATCAGAATGAACAGAAAAAGCACTGAGAAGAACTAACAAGTATCGCTATTTAATCCAGATTTGTGTGGATACCACACGTAATGAAAATAATGTTTAGTTGGGGTTCTTCTCAGTGACATAAGAAAATCACCTTTTTCACTTCAAGTGCTCATTAACAAAATTCTTACTAGTATACTTTTCTTATAATACTTCAGATTAACAAAATTTTAAGGAATAAAAATATAATATTTTACATAAGAACAATAGTTATATTTCTATGCAACCTACTACTCTTTCTGAAGTTCAAGACACTGCTATACTCAAGAGTCTTTTTACCAGCTGTAGATACAGCAGGTTTTCTTCAGTTTATTTATGGTTCAGTCAACTCAATCAGTAAGTAGAGTTATGGATTTACTATGGTGAGTACAAGAAACAAACAGACATCTCTCCTCACTCTGACATACATTTGCCTTTGGAATTTTTAAGAACTGGAAAAGCAAACTATAGAAATTATTAAGATGACAGCAACTTTCTCAGGACACTAGCTGGAGATATTTTCTGTGATTATTACTCTAAATAAACACTGAAAAAATGGTGCTGCCCTCTGTTACATTCCAAACACTAATACAACATTTCTAAAAATTCATCTCTGATGTCAAAGAAATTACATTGACAATTTCTATGCAATTCTGATGCCACTTAGCAAGTGCAGCTCAGAAAACTGAAAAAGCCAAAAGTTATTACCCATTTTTGGTTTTCCACATTTCAGCAGCTCCATTTTTCTTACTAGTGGGTTGGTTTTTTCTCTCTTCATCTCATCTGATACGCAGAAAGCCAGTGGACATTTCTTCTGTTTCAAATGAAAGCGTCTTTCTCAAGTAAGTTTTGCAAGAAATTAAATTTCCTACTAAGAAGTCTACAAAAAATCAGTGGGAACTCTTCTCAAATTTCAAGCTCAAGTTTTAGAAACCCACAGATCAGGCCTGGAACAGGCACACTAGACTAATGGAGTCAAGCACTAGAAATTACTCTTCAAGAAACTCTCCAGGCCCTTTGAGAATGTCAGCCTAATCATTTAAATAAATCCTAGTCATATGGAAACTCCCACCCCCCACTTAGCACATTAATCACTCAGAGCAGAAGTTCCCTCTCACCAGACCTAAGATGAACAACTCTCAGCACATTTAGTCCTGTTGGCTGAGCTTTTGAACCTGGCTGGAAACATCATTACAACAAGCTAAAATTCTGCAATACAAGAGGCAACTTGCAAGTAAGTGTTTAAGTTCTGCAGTCTAAACAGAACTTTTTGTGACCACTGAGATGGCATCCATGTTATGGAATTATTGCATCAGGCATTGCATATTAAGAACTGGGAGAAAAAGGCAGCACAACTAATTGAAGGTTTGCCATGGAAAAGCTCTAGTACTCATTTTAAGGCGAAGCACTGAGAGTAGGCTTGTTACCATAAAGAATTTATTAATATGTTTGCTTTGACATGAGACAAACTGGAATCTAGCCTGAATCATCCTCATCAAGGTTCTACCCTCATCAAGGTACTGCAGAAGGCTGCACTAGCAGTAGCATACCTTAGTAAGTTCTTCTATTCAGAAAAATGTTTTTTTCTCAGAAATGTGAGAATTCTTCCTGACTGCTTCCCTTCTTATGGTTTTTATATTTGTGCCATGCACATTTACATCTTAGGGTTATGCTGATAAGAAACAGGAGTTTATTTTGGCAAATGAGGTTATTTTCACTAATGTTTAGATGTGCTTGTGTTTGGTTTTTTCTCCTTAAACAGGATCTGACAGTGCATACCTGAATTGAAATTCCTACACTGTTATGGATTTCCCAATAGCCAGCTTTGGCCAAGCACTCTCTCTGCTGACTGTAAAATTCAAGTAATTAAAGGAATGCTGAGACCATGGTAGCATCCATAAAGTATGTTTCACACATGTCCTAGGAAGTGAAGGTGCTGAATACACCCCATGAAGCTGACTTCCCTCTGCTCACCAGCATAAACCACCACGTCCCAGAACTAACACAAAATCTACACAACCACTAGCTACTCATCCCTGTGGACAGCAGCACTCTGCAGAAACTACAGAAATAGTAGGGTCTGGACACAGCACTTATAGGGAGAGACTGACCAAGTGTCAGCCCACCTGCAGGAAAGGATGTCTGGAAATGCAGCTGATGGAGATGACACTGATTTCACTCATTCCAAGTACGTGAGTACTATTCTGCCAATTGAGAGCTATGCACCTGATGGAACACCTCAGAGAAAAGCTGACACCCAATGCTATTATCTTTCACTTTCTCCACAAATCGGAGTCCCAAAGGGACCAATGGATGCTCTTGGTTTAGAAAGAGCTAATTTATGCACTCATAAAATTCCAGTTCATTTCCAATCACATCTAGTCTGCCAGACAAAAAAAAAAAAAAAACAAAACCAACCCTGAAGTTGCTAGTCAACACAGATGTAAAACAGCTTCTGACCTTAAATTACTTTTGAATACAGTTGAAATGAATAGTTCAACTTCCACATCAGAGATCATTAAAAAAATAGCATATGATTTTTCTTAAAAAATGTGACAACAACCAAATGTCGCAGTCCATTATCATCTTTACTCATCCATTTCCAGAATTTGTACCAGCCTTTACAGAGTTTGCTTCACCTCAGAGGACATTCTGATAAAGTAGAGAGCTGAGAAATGTCTTTTTCTGAAATAAACGTTACTTGGTTCTAAGAATTTGCACAATTCACTTCCTTCGCTCTTCCTTGACAATGTCTATTTAGAAGAGATCTATTTATTCCTCACCACATTTCACAGTTCCTGTTTCTAAATGAGAATCATGTTAACAAAGGGTAAAAAGACACAAACATGACTAAAGAAACAAAGCTGTTTTTTCTAATGTAGGTACAGTCTTGTTTCCAGAGGGAAAAAAATTCCAAAACCTTCAAAGATGGCCCTCAATGCAATTTACCTTTCAAGACTTTCTGATCTTGCTGAAAAAGAGCGAAGTATAAAGGTGTTTAAGATAAAATGAGTAATTGTAGATAACTGTATTACACTGTAAATGGTTTCCAATTTACTATCCATAAAGGTCAAAACTGACCTTCTTCCAAGAAACAGATCTGTAACCATTGCATGATAAATGATTGTCTGTTCACCATTATTGTCACATTGTATTACAAGCACTTCTTCCTTCCTGTAATACAGTGGACATCATGTTAAAGTAATTTCAAGATGATATATGGTATTTTCAAAAAAAAACCCCAGTGGAGTGAAAGGAATCCACTTTCCACAAATTCACTCTGTGCATAGTTGTTACTCTTGTCTCATTATTTTCTGCTTAAACTAAATTACCTATGTCCTCTTTCATACTGTAATATTTTCAGGCAAAACCCCTCAAATACATAGAAACCTGCTGAAAGGATATGAAGATCACAGCACAGAGAGTAAAAAGAGCAATGGAACTGTGGAAAAAACTCCAGCCAAACACAACCATATTTAAGGAGATCATGTAGCGAAATTCAGATTTTTTGTGTGTGTGTTCTGAACAGATGGTGTGTATTTGCTCTTTCCCATGCACTTTATAAGCTCTTCACCATCCTCTCCAGGTACTACTTTTGACTATGGAACATTTGCTAGTACCTCCTCCTGCTGTGAAACTTCACTGGTGGGGTCATTGACATAGGGGTATATGTTGGCATGGGCATGCAGAGCTATTCTGATCCCTTCCCTGCAGTTTCCTTTCCCACAGTAGGCTACCCAGTATTCCAAGGCACAGCCTGAACCAGTATAAACTTCCTGCAAAATGACTGTGGTTCCATTCCTCAGCCCAACCTAGGGCACCAGGGACTGACCACAGCCTCTTGAGTACAGATGTATCAACATGCTACTGGAGTTGCTGAGTAAAATGATTAATGTATTGAAATACCTGCATTTGCTAGCACAGTATGTTCTTAACCATTTCCTTAGACTTTTTGGAATCTGTAGCTTGCAATGCCATAAAAGATTAGAATAAAACACAACCCACAAAGATTTCTTCTCAAAACACTTTTTGGGCCACAACATCAACTCCACTGCATCCCTGTGTGCCACTAAAGTGAGTAATCTACTTGAAAGCAGTATTAATTGAAAGGTATCTTGAAAAAGGGAAACCCTTGAAATTTTGTTCCATTTAGATTTTTTTGTAAAACTACATATAACTTTATATTGATCTTAATATTTGTTTTAATTTATTTTACTATTAAAACATGCTACGAACAGTTTAGTCAAAAACTACAGAAGCACTGGGGTCTGCTATCATAAACCAATCAAGGTAAAAAAGAGCAACTAAGGAAAAAGTAACATTCTTTGACTTCCTTTGAAATTTACACTTTCATTTTATATATAAATATCTATATAAATATCTGTATATACAAAGAGAGCTAGACTAAGAAACAGACACTCTAAGGCCCTACCAAGAGCTGCAAAATAAAGAACCATTTGGATCATACTAGAAAAGAGTATTTCTTCTTACATAATGTTCCAGCTAAGGGTTAGTAAAGAAAGCTAGAGAAAAATGGTTCGAGTATAACCATTATTAAATCCAAGAAGAGCTTAAAATTACACCTCAGGGAGCTAAGCTGCTTCACGCTGTGCATGAGCTGCACATGTCCTCTCCCAGCAGCTCTCGGCAGCCCTCCCAAGCAGGGTGCAGACTGTGACAGATCTGCTGCCATAATCCTCTCCCCGGAGGAAAGGAGGAGCTCCCTCCTTTAGGAAAGGAGATGAGACACAGGCTGAAGCCACTCTGAGTATGTGTTGTTTGAGTCTTAAAGTGACAGTCACGTCACAGGAGATACAGCCAGTGATAGGCCTGATCGCCTTAATAAACCAATATTTATAATCAGAGTCCATGAGAAGCAAGGGCAAGAGCTGTGAAACAAGCAGGACCTGAGCAAGCAGGGACTGCAAAGAATTATTTCTTCATGGATGATTATGAATCCTACACGCCACACTTAGCTAATAAAACATAATCCTGTATTTAATACAATTAAGCCAATTAACACCATATGAACGCTATTTAAAACCTTGTCAGGTCGGACGGCCCAGGGCCTTGGGAACAGCCTTCATTCAGCAATGATAAAACCACTTTTACATAAAGCAGAACTTTTGCAGCAGAGGAGGACCACTTCAGAACAAAAAATAGCCCATAATAACTGATATTGACAAATTCCATCAGCAGCCTCCCAGCCATCTCAGTGACCTCTCAAAGACAGAGACACCAACACGAAGCCAATATTCTTTAGCTAGTTTCAAACAAAGTAAAAAAAAAAACAACTGCCAAGAAAACTCAGCCAGACAGCCACAGAGCTGCTAAACTGCTTTCCTGAGGCTGCCTCCCACAGGGGTTGTGTACTAGAGGCAGTGGGATGAGAAGGGGGTCTGCACTTCTAGACAAAGTTCTGCTCCCCCCACTGGCACATCGATTTTCCTCTTGAACTCTCTTTTCTGCCATTCCCCACTGGATGAGTCTGTGCAATATGGGGCAGGAACACTCAGGTAAGGACAGAGAAGTGGGAATCACGCTCTTGGTCTTTTTCTAAGACTGCTTGTGGTCCTCTCCCCATACTTTCCTGCTTACAGTTGGCTTCATAGCACCAGCACACGTAGTAAGACAGAAGAATGATCAAAATAATTTCTACATTGCCTTCACTATTCTTATTGGCATACAGTAAAAACAGCTCCCTTAAGTGTGGTGGAGAAGAAGGGAGCATGAGAACATCATGGATTTCAATAAGAATAATGAAAAAGGGCTGCCAACTCCAGGTCTAAGGCTGATAGCTCCAATGAACCTCTGCACTATGGTAGACCTTGAAGTCTGGGTCTGGATTGAAATAATCCACGACTGCCAACTCTTTACCAATATCTGTGGGCTTGTTGCCAATATCCTTCTGTTGTGACTTTTACATGTCTTAAAGGACAAGGAGTTTTAAGTCTCTCTTCAGTCTATATATGTAACTAAGGATCACAAGTAAATACGTGTTGCTTTAGTTCTTACAGATTTTGCTCACATCTTTTGGTCAACTTCTTCTGGCTGCTAAACCTTACTAGATTACTCACCTGTACAACAGTTCTCTTAGCCCAACAGGCATTTCACATTATTTTGCCGATCTATGAAAAAGCAGGTAATTTCAGAGAGAAAAACTTAAATGGGTGAAAAGGCACTGAGGGAAGTCATGCATTTAACCACACTGCATTAAAAAAAACAGATGTGCAGAGATCTGTAAATTTTTAGAGTATTTACAGAGATAAAAAGCATTCTAAAGAAAATCTGTGCCTTTCATGTTAATTCCTAACCTTTCTCCTGCCTCCTTTGACCCATGATCTCAGCAGAGTCCTGCTTAGAGTCTGTCTGCCATTACTTTCCAGGCCATAGCAGTGCCCTAAAAGTAATGCTACTCAGCATGTTCAGAAAAGGGGGACTGGCATGTTCCACATGGCCGAGCTGGAGCCTCTTCTCTGCTCCTCTCTGTTCCCCACACTCTTCAGGGACAGAGCAGAGAAAGACAGTGACAAATCTATGGGTAGAAGCCATTAGTTATTCACACTGCAAGCACACTGTTCCTCATATGAACATTTTGCAATCTCTCTTATCTGGGCATATATATTTGAGCACATACATAATGCAACCTGATTGATTACACTGGAAATTTCCCTGCTACTACATCTTAATATTTAGATTGATAAATAAGAATTTGCCACCTCTTGAAATCATCTTCTGAAATGTCTTTCTGGCCTTTAAACTGCACTTTTCAATTACCAGTTCAATCTATTAATGCACTAACACTGCAGTTTTAGTGAGTATTGCGTAATCCTTTAGTCAGAAATGCTACAACGTGGTGTTATTTATACGACAGTCTTCTCTAATGCCAGTTTCCCTTCCAAAAACCACCATACAATTTTCTTTTCAGATCATATTAATTAATCCATCATTGGATTAAACTGCTATCATTTGTTATCTGTTATGCTGTTAGCAAACAGCTGGGTCTGACTAACTTCCGTGTAGTTTGTGTAAAATTTAATATAATCTCCATTACAAAATGCTTTCAAAGCTTAAAAAACGGTCCTTAATCTGCAAGTCCTGTTGTATGGCATGTTTAATTTATAAGCACTTTCATCTGTAGTCAGTATTTTCCTGCCACATTTTTTTTCCAATTTTGATGGCAAACTACAGTTAACAGAGCAGTCAGCTCTACATGAAAGTAAACACACAGAGCAATATCTTCTGCTTAGACAGGTATGCAAAAGACAGCAGCAGTTATGTACAATTCAGAGCACAACAGCTCTTTGTGGATAAATGATGAAAGATACGATTTCTTCCAGTGAGTTGTAAGTATGCATAATAAATAGCTGTACCACTGTTTGGTTTGTGTTTTTTTTTAAGGATGTACCACAAAATAGGGAGAAGTACATGGCTGGTATCTGTACTCTTTATTGACCATTTCAGTAGTGTTTCTATAAAAATGGCACATGAGCAGCTATAAAGATATAGATTTAAAAACAGGTCATAGACATTAGGAGCAGATTATACTGTACAGGTGGGAAACAATGATTTCTGGCACAAATAGAGATTACATGGGTGTTGAACATCTAGGAAGTCTCCATCAATACAAATCAGCTGCCACCAGTGCTGAATGAGCTCATGTCATTGCAGAGCACAGCATGAATCTTTGACACAGCTCTATTGCCTTCCTTGAGATATTTCGATCTCAAGGGAGTAAAAAGTCAGAAAACAGAAACATTTTTAATGTTGGTTGTGTGAATACGTGTGATGTGTGCCTATAATAAAATAAGATTGCATATTCCTGATAACTACTGGATGAGAAACTACAGAGATATACATAGAAAAGAGAGACTTGTTACTTCTACAGAACAGTCATAGTTAGGGAAATTCAGGTATACAGTAAGGCAAAATTTCCAAGGGGAATCTTGTTTATCAATGGGAAAGAGCACAGTGAGGTTGGATGCTCTTGCGAACCCTAACTGCACAGCTCTGCTTCGCCTAGCTGGAGTGGGATGGGCACCAGATAGGTTATGATAAAAGGGATAACAGAAGAACCATCCTGGCTGTCTGCCTCCTCCTGAGGTTCATCTTTTGGACACAGCATTCTTCTGTCCTTGTCTTGTCAGTCCTCTTTAAAGGAAACACTAAGATAGGGGAGTACAGCACCAAACCAACCACAAGAAAGGAGTCACATACTTGCCACACTTCTTACAGATGGCACTGTCTTCAATATTTTAAAAAATTTTACCATCCTATAAAGTTCAATATCTTGATAACCATGGAAAATATGACATATATCATATATGACTTGCTTCTCGCAGTCATAGGTTTCAAAATAGCAGATTTTCCTTTGCAGTTAGTAAGTTATTCCTCATTCCTTCTGCTTTTGCTTTCTGTAATGCAGAAAGAAAGGGAGAAGGGTGGCAAACCTGTACAAACAATACTTTCCACCATTACAATGTCCAATCTCCAATGTCCAGTGTAACCTACATAGACAAACTTCCACAGGAGAAACTGAAGCTTAGATTTTGATTCAGAGTATAATACCCTTTGGTTTGTTTTTCTTTTGTTTTGCTTTGCTTTGTCAGGGAGAAAATAGGGACAGAATATGCAGAACATCAAGAAATCAGTGTTTTCCACAGAACTAAATCTCAACAGATGTCTAATTTACACCTAAAATTCCTAAAAATCAGTTGAAATCAGTTCTAGATTGACTGCTATCACAGATTCATATGAATTCGCAGCACAGTCCTCTTTAGACATATGTCTTGAAAGATTAAAAAGATTTCCTACACAGGTTTCGGTCACTGGCCAAAATGCCACAGCCACAGTCCTCAGCAGAAAACCATGCAGGGCAACAAAGAAACAATAAATATTGCCAGAGATCAACTGCCAGTTGAAAACTCCTGAAGAGATAATCTTTTCCTTCAAAAATATGTCTTCATTCATATGGAATCCAACTGACATGCTTTAAACGGCTCTTCAACAGAATTCTTTGACATCTGTAATAATTCCATTTAATGCAATATATTGGCTTTTTTGGCTATCACTACTAACTATTCATACTGCTAATCATCTTAACATTTTATTTCCTGAGAAGTGAAGTGGTACAGAGAATGTAACAGAAAATGTTAATCAATTGCACAGATATATATTTAAACAGGATATGGTTATTAAACTAGATTTTAAATTGGCACTAACTTCACGTAGACACTCAAGAACAGGAAGAAGTTGTTTTATGGCTGTTAGTCTACATCAAACATTGAATCACAAGTGCTTGTTTTTTCCAAAGGGCTTTTTTCTCTCATCTGTTCCCCAACTCTTACCACATTCCCTGCACTCAGCTTCTAATTCTCAGTTCCTAGCCATCAATACAAGCTCAGTGTTACAGTTTATCCTGTCAGGTTTTTCT
Source organism: Nicator chloris (assembly GCA_013400495.1). Lineage (NCBI taxonomy): Eukaryota > Metazoa > Chordata > Aves > Passeriformes > Pycnonotidae > Nicator > Nicator chloris. The sequence goes on from WAAE01023745.1 coordinate 16,957, forward strand.
CTTTCCTACCCAGGGAAAGCAAGAAGAGTAACTGAGCACAGGAAAGACAGATGTCCTTTTGGTACTTGGATCCAGGTTCAGACTCAGCCTATAGCAGCCAAGAACCAGAACAGCTGAGCTATGAAATGGAGCACATTCAAATATAGATGAGATGAAATCTTCAGGTTATCTACATAGGTCTACAACTTACATCACACAGAAACTGTGGTTTTATCGAAGTCTTTATATTGGCCAGATCTTTATGAAATAAGTCGACAAAATGCATTTTCTAGTGTGATAGTACTAGGATGTTCCTGCCACAACAAATTCCAAAACTTTTGCCCCTGAATTTGTACAGTCCACGTGCTCTTAAAAATCAGAACAATTGTAATATGAGCATTGTATGTAAGCCATGGCAGCAAAGCAGGTAAGGTGACCCTTTATGGGTTTGCTTTGTTCTTCCCCTGCCATTGACATCACCAGTCTCTAGTAGCTTATCATTATTTATTTAGCTCCGTGCTCATCTGTGGTTTGTCCTGTTGCTGAATGTGGCAGTGAGCTACTGTAAATCAGTCTTTGACTAAGCAGATGATCTGAAATCAAGGATTAGAATACAAGAAATTAAGACTCAGAATAACTGACTGATGAATGTAATCCAGATACCACAAAGATTACGATTTGGCAAAAGTCATGCTTCATTGAATTCAGTGAAAGTCTTTCACTGGGGAAGATGAACTGTACAGTAGATAAGACAAGAACACCAGAGAAATATATTTGATTTTTTTTACCCAAGTTTGGTAACTTCTATATGGAGGTAGACGTGCTTAATCTAGATGAAATCTGATTTGCATGATTCCTGAAATTCTCTTGCAATATACATTAATTTATTCCTTTGGGCAAATCTTTGTCATTGGTAAATATAAAAAGTAAATTTCAAAGTGTCCTAGAGAAACAAAATCCAACACATTTAAAATCTTTATTTATATATCCCTTTACACTAATACTTGTTTTGGATCTAATTTTGAATTTATTTAAATCCTTCAAAGATCCTCAACTAAAAAAACTAAAGGTATTCTTTTTTCCAAAAGCGCACATTAACAGAAAACAAACAAACAAA
>WAAE01023746.1:0-35219 GCA_013400495.1 Nicator chloris
CATTTCCTCTTGCCCTGTCCCTTACTCCCTGGGAGAATCAACCCTCTCACCCAATTTGCTGTTGTCTGCAAACTGCTGGAGGGTGCTCTCCATCCTCTTGGCCAGATCATGGATAAAGACACTAAACACCAAACTGGACCCAGTCCTGAGCCCTGGGGACTTGACTTGATAAGAGAATTCACTTATTCCTGAGTAGAAAGCAGTGCCTTTCCCCTTCCTTTTCCACTTACATTGATTTTTTCTTTGTGATGGTTTCTGGTATTTGGGCTGTAAATGACACTTCATTTTGATAATTTTTTTTTCCTCCTTAGCAAAAACTAAGTTAGCTACAATGGTAACATCTGACTGCTGAGATTCTCTCATTTGTTTTTAAGCATTGTAGTAATGCTCAGATTTTCTTTGTAGGTTGAGATGGGGGGATGTCTTCAGACAGAGTAGGAGTATAATGGACAATTTTGAGATTCTTTGGTATTTTTTGGGTGGGAATCTTTTTTCTGGAAAAATAGTTCATTCTTTGCAAAATCCTTAAATTCAGCGGTAGGGAGAGGGATTGGGGAAAGGAGGTTATTGAGATGTTTGACCAAGATGGAGTCAAGGTAAAAAGAACACTTGACTTCTGTCAACTTCTGTCACTTGACTCAGTTTGACTTGTGAGACAGTTCTGTCTGCAGAGAGGCAGACATGGTGGCTGAGTTCCTGTAGGATAGACAATGTAATGCTGACAAACTGTTTTTCCATGCTGTGATTTATACAGTCCCTCTAAACAGCTCAAGTTGATAAAAGAACTACTTCATCCACTGTAGTTCTGTCTTCTTCATGGATTTTTCTCTCTCCTTCATTTCCACACATGCTTCAAGCCAGCTGCAGAGTGGCTTAATCTTTACAAAGAGGCTGAGGGCACAGTGCAAATCTTCTGTTCCTCTGTGATCTCAGTAGTCATTTAACAGAAATGGCAAAATTTCTGAGTGGAGAGCCTTGTCCTTATTCTTGGGCTTGAATGAGGCAAGTTCAGTAAATCCTTCCCTATGGAAGGTTCTTTCCTGTTAGTCTGATGTTAGCACTTGTTCTCAAATACCATTTTCTAACACTTCCAGTGAGGGTTGATTGCATCTTGGTCTGAAATTAGGGCTTTGCATCATTTATTTCTCTTCTTGTGATTGTGTAGTTGATTTTGCTTAAATGATTTAACTCCTGAGAGCATTGGTAGCCTGATAAATATTTACTAAGACATGCATATGCAGTTTATTATTCTTAAGCTCTCCAGGGTTTGGTGGAATACACAAAGGAAGAGATTGTTAAAGAAAGCAGTCTTAATATTTAAAAATGTGCAACTGAGCACCTACTGTTGACTGGGCATTGTTCATAACATAACCTTGAGACTGTTGCTTGACTTGCATAAAATAAAGTTAATTTCTGTAATCAGTATGTGTTCATGGGTTGGAAAAATGCATATTTGTCTGAACTCTGCAGGTGGATCTCTGCACAGAATATGTTAAGTAAAAATAAATATTTTCTTGAAATTAAATGGATCATTCCTAAATGTATTTGTCTTAATATATTTGATACTTCATGTGTATAATGGGTGTAAGTAGTTCACAGTGGAGTGGTCTTTGTAAATTAATTTAAAGCAGTTTTGTATATAAGTTACAATAATAATATAAAGAGACTTCTTATTTATGTTTTTTTGACACTTTGAATGTCATTCTGTAAAACACAAACTAAACTTGGCAACATCTCCTCATCAGCCATTCTTATGCCACACATGTATTTGCATTCATAAAATTAATTTATCAACTTAAGTCTGAATTTTTATGAGCTACTCATTATGAGGAAGCATAATGATACCAAGATATTCTCAAATACAGCATTATACGAGCACAGAAGGGCTGCTTGGAGGTCTTGGTTCATGCTTTTGCCTGAAATGAAACCTTGCCCAGTCCTAAGGTCAGCTGTGGCTTTGTCTCAATAATGCCTGCAAACCTTCAGATTACAGAGTCTGTATGGGAAAGCTCCTGTGTTGCACTGCTCTGTTAAAAACCTTTTCCTAACACCCAGCATCAGCTTTCCAGACTCCAGTCTGGGACCACTGCCCGTGGTTTTATTGTCTTGCACCGTCAGGAAATGTAACTCCATTCTTGTAACTCCTCTTTCCTGCAGTGTGGGAAGCTCCTGGATCATCTTTTAGTTTCCTTTTCATCAGAGCAGGCAAGGCCAGCTCAGTCTTACGTTCTAGATCCCCGACTTTCCTAAAGCAGGTGGCAAAGAACAGGAACAGTGCTGAAAAAAACTTTCTTCTGGTGTTATTTGTTGAAGTCCTGGCTGAAGTTGTTTGGAGTTGACTGAGATTTTAAAGTCCTCTAGCAGCACAGCTTTTCTCGTATGCTTTGAACTTGGCAGCACTTCTAAATGTCAATGTGTCAAAGTGATCTGATTTGGTATGAGTTCCCTGCCAGTTTCTGCTCTGTTGCTTTAGTTCATGTACAAGCTTTTAAGACTCGTTATTAAACTAATTGCTTTGATAATAATGCATTAGTTGCTATCCTCCTTCCCCTCTCAGCCTCTTTGCTGGAAGGGTGTGTTTGATGTTTTGGGGAACTGATGTCATTCCAGTGGCTTGTTGGCAGTGCAGTGTTGAAGGCATTTGCTGCATAATGCTTTTGAGTTCCTACACAATACAGATCTCCTGTCTGGTGCACTGGGGCTGAGTTCTTCATAAAAGCTGCTCAGATACTCAGATACCTCCCTGCCCCAGGCCTTTGGCAGTCCATGGGGCTGGGGGGAAGATGTACAGCATTTTGAGCTTACAAGATGACTTGTTGGCATCTGGCTACTTAAACATCACTGAGTAGTGTTGACTTAGTAGGTCGTCTTCCCAGAGCACATTTTCAGTGGTTAACCTTCAGGGGAAGGTGCAAAGCGATATTTGTGAATTTTCACTCTTTATCCTTAATGCAAATGCTTGAAGTGATCAATAAAAATTATTTTGGCACATAAATTAGTTTTTCACATCACTAGAAGTGGGCATGGATAATGTGCAGGAATTCAGTATGTTGCTTTTAATTCTCTAGTTAGTAAGCTTGCTCCCATGCAGCTCTCTGAGTTGAACTCTTCACCTGCCTGTGAGAAAGTTGTCTTGAGTGCTGGTCAACTCTGGTAATCCTGTGATCCTTAGCCATGGCTCCCAGCCAAGGGATTGGGCTACTATTTACCTTCATGAGAGTTTTACAAGATTAAACTTTATTAATGCTCTTTTAAAATTAGGGTAAGTATTTATCTTCTAAAGTTAGGCAGAAAGACAGAACTGCTGTAGCAGACTCCTTGGTTTGGTCTAACCACCACCCCACAAACCAAGCCCCCCTTGCCCAAGTGTATGTCTGTTGTTAACTTGGCACTGCTTTTTCACCAAATGTGAACTTAAAATTATTCATTCTCTTCACAGGAAAAACAGCAAAGGAAGCGGAAAATGAAAACATTTTAAACATGAAATATACATTTATTCTACTTGATCTTTATTATGTTTTCTTTGTCTTTCTCCAGAGCAGTACCTCTGTTGGGATACCTACCTCAGGATTTAATAGGAACACCAGTCTTGGTGCATCTTCACCCAAATGACAGACCCTTAATGCTAGCAATTCACAAAAAAAGTATGTAACCTATTACTGTGGCAGAAATATATTTTTTTTTCTAGAACTTAATAGTAAGGGCCACGAAGAACTCGACAAGTAGTAGGAGAAAAATAATTGTGACTTTGATTTTTTTCTGCTGCACAACTTGATTCTAGATGCAGATCCGTGAAAATGAGAAATCACTCAGTTTTGTACTTTCTGTGAAGCATACATGTCTATTGTAAACAAATTGACTGTAAATAAATATTTTATAGCTAAAGAAAATTTCCTTGAGAATGGTGTGATAGAAGCAGTCATATCTTACATGACAGTCTTTCTTATTTCATGGAGAAGAAAACAAGAGCCATTCTGGCAAATTTTGTAAAGCTGCTTCTTCAGCTTGTTGTATTCTAAAGGTGATTTTCTTGACCATAGTTCAGTAAATTATGAAGATCTGCTTATTCTGGTAGCTCAGTATTTCTAAATGTATCAATATACCCAGTATTTTTTTCCCTCAAGTGGCATCTTCCTCCATGAAGAGGAAGTACATTGAATGGCCATTCCCTCCATGAATGTACAGTTCATTGTAAACTCCTGAATCCTTACGTAGAATGGTGCAAACATTAATCTGAAATTTCTCTTTGAATCCTTCATTGCAGTTCTTCAGTATGGAGGGCAGCCTTTTGACTATTCACCAATCAGGTTTTGCACTAGGAATGGAGATTATATCACCATGGACACCAGCTGGTCCAGTTTCATCAACCCTTGGAGTAGAAAAGTTTCCTTTATTATTGGAAGACACAAAGTTAGGACGTAAGTCAGTCTGGTTTTGTTTTCCCTTCCCTCAGGTTTACATATACATCCTTAAGTCAGTCTGGTTTTGTTTTCCCTTCCCTCAGGTTTACATATAGATCCTTCAGATGAGGGATTTTTTATTATTCTGTAATAAGCATTAGATTCTGTGTTGGATATATAGGTGGTAAATTGGATATATAGGTGGGAAATTGAAACTGTGGGCTCTCTGTGCTTGAAACACTTGCATTTGCAGTGAGCTGGTGTATGTTTGGTTTTTGCAGGGGTCCCTTAAATGAAGATGTCTTTGCTGCTCCCAACTACACAGAGGACAGAATCCTTCACCCCAGTGTTCAGGAGATCACTGAGCAGATCTATCGCCTCTTACTGCAGGTACAGCAAGGGCTTTGCTCTTACCCAGCTCATTTCCTCCTGAGGAAAGGCTGTTTATCTTGGGCTGACGTTTGCTTTCATTTCTTCTACTCTACTGGAATTTTTGGCTACAATCCTGGGAATTTCTTGCACTCATGATTACCAGACAAGGCTTACTGAAGTATGTTAAAGCTCCAGTTGATGTCTTAAGAATTTCGTGTTGTTATGGAGTCCTGCAGACAAACAAACAAAAGAAAAAAAAAACCCAAACCAAAACAAACAAGAAACCCCACCAAGCAACAAAAAACCAGCATAAAATAAAATGTCTTTTCCTGACATGGAATGACTGGTGTCCTGAGGGGAGGGGGGTGTGTATACATACATATATATTTTATTTTAATGTTGTTTTAACAGCCTGTACACAACAGTGGATCCAGTGGCTATGGAAGTCTGGGTAGCAATGGTTCACATGAGCACTTGATGAGTGTGGCATCCTCCAGTGACAGCACAGGAAATAATAATGAAGACACTCATAAGGATAAACCAGTAGGTTTTGAATTTTTTCTTGTTCAAGTATAGGGCACAAAATAAACTAGTTAAAGTGGGGATTTTTAACTTTTAGAATAACATGTTCAAATTAGAAATAGAAGAAAGTATAAAGAAAATGCCATCTTTTTTTTTTTTTTGTTTAATATAGGAAAACCCTTTTGTCTGAGGGAATAAACATTTCTGGTGTAGATGAAGCCTCAGGGTACTGAAGCCAAGGGATAGACATGAAAGTCAGTGTTATAAAGAATTTAAACCTGTACACTGTGTGTACTTAATCTAATGTCTGTTACATGTTACATGCTGTGTTTCTTGGAAAACCAGCTGGATATGTGAAAGCAGTTGTTTTTGGGAGGGGAAAGTCTGTAATTACTGTTTTCCCAAATGAAAGTAAGAAGATTAAATGCAGTAATACCTGCATAACCAAGGGATAGCTTGACCCTGATTACTTGTAATGTTGCAAAAATACAGCATTTATATAGAATGAAATAAATTGAATGGAATAAAGCAATTTTCTAGTTTGTGCTTAGAACTTTACTTTGTGTTTAATTCTGAAAGCCAAAAATTTTCCTTGATAAGTTGTATTGCTTGTAGGGTAATTCTCCCAAATCTGATTCGTGCTTCTGTGATCAGATTTTCCAGACTCCTGCTCTTGCCAAGGTGGTCACTTTCCTGGCTTTCAGTTCTTAAACACTGGTAGAGTAAGCAGATGAAGTCTCAGGAGTCCTTATGTAACAGGGAAATAGATGCCTGCCATTCCTTCTCTATTTCCACAGACAGTGAAGGCTCTTACAGTCCAGTTCTGTAACATCCTAGAGTCACTGCTTGGTTACACTTGTAGTTTTTTTACCAAGTGATGGGTTTGGTTTTTTTCTGAAGTCATTTTTATAATGTATATTTTATATTTTCCTATCCAAATTATTCAAACAGATTAAACAAAATACAGAGTAATTGCTTACAAGAAACATACTTGAAATTTCTTCGCTTGCCAATTCCAAATTTTTGCAGCTGCACAATAAAATTGTATATATACTTATTTCTCCTGTGATCAAACGAATTGCAAGATAGAGATTAACTGAGGTTAGATTTAGTCTACTGAGGAATCGCTCTGCATAATGCTTTATGTCAAAAGTTTGTAATACACGTTTGATGTCAAGATTTTGAAATAACTGTTCTTCCCCAACTGCCTTCAGGAGGTTTGTCAATACGCCCGTAAGGTCAAGAATAAAGGGCAGCGTATTTTCACTGACAGTAAAGCCAAGCTGGACTACAAGAAAGAGTCTTTTGCAGGTAAGATATGAGCAGCTACTAGTCTCTTGTGCTGGTGCCTTGGATAATATGGCAGCAGAATTTTTTTCCAGTTGAGTTCCAATCAATGCATAAAGGCAGCATTTTGTCAGTTGAAATGATATTGTGCTGTGTCTCTCTGCTGTGCCCAGGAAAATACTGTGTTTGGCTGTATTGAATCAATGGTGCTGTAACACAGTTAAGGCATGGCCTAAAGCTGTTGTCTTGAAATAATTTAAGTGGGCACTAGAGTTGTCTTCACCCTGAGTGTGTTTCAACCCTAATGATATATGTTCTCTTACAGCCATGGTGTCTATTTCCTTTGGATCCATATGCAATCTAATTAAATTTCATAACTCCAGGAACCCATAAGGACAGGAAAACATTTACACAATATTCATTTATTAGTGCATTACAGTGGTTAATTTGTGACCTGCTAAATATGTAGAAATGAAAAACCTTTACTACTGTTGTTTTTAGGGGAGTTTGTAAGGATTCAATGTCTTCATTGCATCCTAGCAGTATCTCTTTTCACAGAAAAACAGAATAGTGCTGGTGCTCAGGTGAAAGGTGCAGGGGGAAAGGATACTCCAGGAACAGCTGCTCCAAAAAATGTGACTACTGAAGAGCTGGCTTGGAAAGAACAACCTGTGTATTCCTATCAGCAGATCAGCTGTTTGGACAGTGTCATCAGGTGAGCAGCCAGTGAGTAAATTACTCTTGACCTCTGGACACAGGACTAGGATGTCTAATATTGCTAAATCATTGTATTTTAGGTACTTGGAGAGTTGTAATGTGCCTGGTTTAGGAAAAAGGAAATGTGAACCTTCAACAAGTGTTGCATCACTGAGTCCTGGAGTTCATGAACAAAAAGCAGCTGATGATTCTATCCAGCCATTGGGAGGTAACTCTAGATCACAGCTTTTTCATGGTTTCCTTTTGCTGGCAGGCAGTTGGATGCTACTTCTTTGCAGAACAATGACAAGTGTATCTTAGGCATGACCTCATAGCTGCTTTCTCAGTGTTTGATGTTGGTGATTTAGCTTTTATGATTAGTATCTTCCTTACCATTAAAATACTGAGTAGTAGACTGCATATCTGGGTTGTAGATCCAATAGCCTAGTTTGTACTGTGCAAAATACAGTAGGATTTTGAGGTTCAGCACTTGAGTCATTATCAAATGTAGGAAGTTTTTTTCAGTTAGGACTTGTAAGAACAATCAGCTGAAGAACCTAGCAGCTAATTATTGCAACAAATATGCATATTACATTTCTGTTTAAAAAAGGAAGAAGAGAAGGTAAAATGCAGCATTGGACTGTTCTGTGTTTTGTAAGATGTTAGAATCCAATGTTCATCCATGAGAACAAAAGGCTGGGAATTACTGAGGCAAGCTTTCTAAAAAGTCTGCTACAGACAGAAACATTCAGTTAATTTTTTAGGCCTTAGAGGTAGCATTTGACATAGTCCCTTGTCTGGATGGGGACCTAAATGAAGAATGTAACTGGTTAGTACAAGGATTTTGAGATTGGTAAAGAACTGCATGTAAATGAGAGATTGCTCATTCTACCTTGTCATTATATGAGGCTGAAGGGAGTGTGTCCAGTGGAGTTTCTCAAAAATTGGTTGTGGGAATGATCTTGGCTATGTGATGAGCTTCAAAAAGGAGTTCTAATGCAGATTTTAGAGTCAAATTAGAAGGTGTCAGTAGACCAGGAACAAAGAGTCCTGCAGAAGGGATTGAAATGCTGTAATTTGGAGTCTCTGTGGTTCTGGTTGGAGGGGATGATGTGGGTCACCAGCTCTTTGTTGCACTGATGACTGAGATGAAGTCACCAGGCAGGAAAAAGGCAGATTTAAGATCTTAAATATGTGTTATGGAAGTATTCCTATGAGAGGAGGAATGTTTTAATGCTGTTTTGTGAGGCACTGCTCTGACCTCTGCTGGAATACTGTGTGTAGCTTTCAGAGCAGAGAATTTTAAATAGCTGGGTGCTCAAAACAAAGCTCTTAGAGTAACCAGCTAATGGAAGAAATCAGTGTACAGCACCAGTGGGAGCTGGGGGCAACTTGTTCTTGGGCTGGAAGAGGCTAGAAAATTTCTTCCAAAATTGTGCCATGAAAGAAGAGTGAAGACCAGAAAAAGAGGAAAATATCCTTCACTGAAAAGGTTTGGTTTGGCTGTATATGGGCTTAGAGGATTACATTTGTTGCTCCACAGTCATTCTATTCCTGGAATGTATAAAAAAAAACTTCACTTTTTTGTCTTGTCAAGCACAGTTTGGCCTTTAGTGTTTTGCAGCCCTAGCAACATGTTACTTGAATTTGCTCTTGTTTATGTTCAGTAAACTGCAATTTTATTTCTTTTAGCAGATCCTGGTGTGTTGAAGGCACCTGGTAAATCAAGTGGTCCCCCAGTGGTTGGTGCACACTTAACATCTTTGGCTTTACCTGGCAAGCCTGAAAGTGTTGTGTCTCTCACCAGTCAGTGCAGCTACAGTAGCACCATTGTTCACGTTGGAGACAAAAAAACACAACCTGAATTAGGTAGGACTTCTGCTGCTATTTTTCCTTCAAGATGGCAAGTGCTAGCAAGTTCAGATTTCAGACATGTGAACAGCTGATGTCTGCTCGTGACTTGCATTTTCTTACAGCCAAGATGGTCTTAGGAAATGGAATAATTAGGGATGGAATGTGTAATCTTAAACTCGCAGCAAAATTCTTACAGAATGGTAATACCTTAAAAATGCAGGTACAGGGCTTTCTTTGCTTCATCTTGAGTATTTTGCCTTCTGTTCCTGTAGAAATGATAGAAGATGGTCCAAGTGGAGCAGAAATCATAGATGGCCAGCTTGTTGCCCCTCCATCCAGCTCTGCACACATAAATCAAGAGAAGGAGCCATTTAAGAAACTGGGACTTACAAAGGAGGTCCTTGCAGTGCACACGCAGAAAGAGGAGCAGAGCTTCTTGAATAAGTTCAAAGAAATCAAGAGATTTAATATTTTTCAATCACACTGCAATTACTACTTACAAGATAAACCAAAAGGACGGCCTGCTGAACGTGGTATGGCACTAGTTTTCACAATAAAACTTGTATTTATATAGAAAGCAAATTCTGGTGGGAGGGCATTTCCATTTTTAGTTGTTTTGTGAGGCCAGTGTGAGCAGTGACAGTTGCACGTTACTTTCAAAACCCACAGAAAACTCTTCTGACAAATCTTGCTAGAAGATTTGAAATAGAATATTGCTTTTAGTGCCATAACGGACATTTTAGTAACTAATATTTTGATTTTTGTCTGTTCTCTATACTATTACTGTCATGCATCTACTTTCAAGGGACAAAAATCCTGCTTTAGGATGTTTGCTTTACTGTATCTGTGCTTGTATTCCCTTGCTTTTCCTTCTGTCTTGCCATCTGTCTTTTGTTCAGATTTGTGGTTTTGTTTTGTTTTCAGCTCTTCTGTTTTCCAGTTTTCCCCATTCTGCTGTTGTGTAATTGGTGAGACAATCTGATAATTGTCTGGTTGCCTTTAAGGTAATAATGTGATCATTAGGATGGAAAGGAAAAATAGTCTCTGCCATTTCCATCAAAGGATAGAAATGGCAGAGACTGGCAGTTACAGTGAGATTGTTTTGTTTATTAGGCCTAGGAGCTCTGCATGGCATTTTCAGAAGTGATATGATCTGTCTTTGTTCTCATTTCGGTCTTGCCTTGACTTGGAACAGAAGTCAGACAGTGCTGAGCATTTTTTTCAGATTTTATCTTTATTTTTTTAATTTAAATATTACACAGGTCCTGTAGAGCTATATTTTTCTAACCTATCTTACAACTTTGCCTTTTGCAGGTGGCCGTGGACAAAGAAATGCCACTTCTGGAATGGATCAGCCTTGGAAGAAGAGTGGAAAAAACAGGAAATCAAAGCGCATTAAACCACAGGAATCTTCAGACAGCACAACTTCTGGAGCTAAATTCCCCCACCGGTTCCCCCTCCAAGGTTTAAATGCCACAGCCTGGTCGCCATCAGAGACTTCCCAGGCCAGCTACTCAGCAGTGTCCTTCCCTACTGTCATGCCTGCGTATTCCCTTCCTGTGTTTCCAGCAGCAGGGACAGGGCCACCGGCTCCTGAAACTTCACTCTCTGGTTTTAATCACTTGCCAGACTCTGGAAACACTTGCCCTATGCAGCCATCCCAATTCTCTGCACCCTTCATGACCCCCGTGGTGGCTCTTGTGCTCCCCAACTACATGTACCCAGAGATGAACAATAACTTAGCTCAACCGCTTTACCCCAGCCAGCCCAACTTCCCTGCCCATCCCACCTTCTCCTCACAGACAGTGTTCCCACCACAACCCCCCTTTGCCACCCCCAGCCCCTTCCCACAGCAGGCCTTTTTCCCAGCACAGCCATTCCAGTGCAACCCCCCAGCAGAGCCTGAGAGGGCTCCTGTGGCAGAGCCGCGCAACGACGCCTCCCGTTCCTGCACTCCGCAGTCGCTGGGTCCTCAGGACCAGGCTTCACCACCCCTGTTCCAGTCGAGGTGCAGCTCTCCTCTGAATCTTCTGCAGCTGGAAGAAACCACCAAAGCTGCAGAGAGTGGAGCTCCTGCTGGTTTACACGGAGCTTTGGGTGAGGAAGGAGCCATCGGCAAGATCAGGACATCGGATAACGGCAGTGGGAAGGAATCCTTACCTGTAAGTCTGGATCACATCCCCTTCTCCTGGCTCTGCAGCCTCTTTTCAGTCCTTTCACTTCCAGGACCTATTTGTTAATGATAGGCAGAAGTTCTATAATGCCAGGAGCTGGACTCAAAAGTGTAGTTGGTAAATTCAGACTTCAGCAAATGGAATAAAACATGAAGTCCAAACATTAGAATGGTCTCAGCCTTGAAAAATGAAATTTGCCTCATCATTCTTCTGAAGTTACACTAGGAAGCTTGGAAATATATCCTGAAAGAGTTTTTTTCCATTTCATTGAAGAAAATAAGAATATGGATAAGCCCATTGAAAACCACTGAAATAAACTGTAAAATAACATGAACACTTTATTTTTAGCAAAAGCTTTTGTGCTAGTGAATTTGTGTGCATGGGAAAAGCAATTCGTAAGTGGTCTGAAAGAAGCTGATTTAAATTAAAATTACATCTGTGTTTACAAACAAACAACCTCAGTAAACGAAGAATTCATCATTTCTTGTAGACCATAACTTGATTTTTGTTTTGTTTGTTGCACTGAAACTATGCTGAATTATTTTGTATCTTTAAGATTTTTTTATTTCCTGGCTCATTTCAATTTGATCAATCAGTCTAACAAATAACTTGAGATGGAGTAATATGTCTGTAAAGATTTCCGTGGTAGAAATATGTAAACTGTTATTTGTGCTTTCTAAGGGCACTAAAGAGTATCATTGTAAATACTGATAGGATGGAGCTGCATCCTATATCTTACTTGGCTGCCTCCTTCCATTATTCAGGAATGTGTTCAGGGTCAAGTCAGTTCTTTCCATTATTACATGTTTTGCTAAGTTCTGTCAGCCTTAGTTTGTAATATTTAATCTCCAAACTGATTTGCAGTCAGGTTTTGATTAGATTAAAAATTAGTGTAGTTAATGCTCCTTCCCTTAAAAATACACAAAGAAGTGATGAAGTGATCTAGCCTGGGAGACACCTGGGAACATTTTCTTACTACTCTCAACGCTTCTCTTCCTTCTCGTCTCAAGGAGATGGAACAGTGAGGGATGTTGATGCAAATCCTTTGAGGTAGATTCTAGTAGCAGCAATGGCTAGTATGTTGTGAGTGGCTTGAGTTAAATCTGACTTGTCCAGGACAGTAGGTGCTGTCAAAAGTGAACAGGAAATACGTTTCTTACTTTCTCACAAAACGATGTTATTAATGTTTTGAAGAGAAATTCAGTTGGTCTTACTGAAGGACCTGTCAGTCCACTTCATTATTCCTTGGCATGTGTTACTGGTGACTGTCTCTGAATGATTGTGTAAACATTAGAATATGAAGTGAAATGGATTTATTACTAATCATTTACATGATTGGTAATACAGATATTGCATTTAATAATAAATGTATTCATAAATAAAGCCTGTCTCACATGCCCTTCTCATACCAGTTGATCCCATCCTCTCTGTTTGTCTCCTCTAGTTTTGAATGTAGGAACTTCTTTTGTCTAAGAGAAATGTTGAGCCAGTTTTGGAAGGTGCTCTGGGGTTAAAGTTCATGTTGATGTGTAAGTATAGAGGAGTGCTGACAACTTTGTAGGCTTTTATTTAAATGGACGCTGCAAAACGATGAACTGTTTATTACCTTGAAGCATAATTTCTGAGAATTTATTAATTTAAAGTAACAAAACTAGTACATTTAGTAAGAAGTAGCTTTGATTTTTGGTGTTTGGGTTTTTTAATTTTATTTTGTTCTTCTTATCACTAGGCTGAATCTCCAATGGATGCCCAAAACAGCGATGAGCTCTCCATGTCCAGTGTCCTGCTTGACATTTTACTGCAGGAGGATGCATGTTCAGGCACTGGCTCAGCCTCTTCAGGGAGTGGTGTGTCTGCAGCTGCTGAGTCCCTGGGCTCCGGGTCCAATGGCTGTGGCATGTCAGGGAGCAGAACAGGTAACTCAGGCAGCCAGAAGAGTTTGAGGAATTGCAAACACCATGAACAGCAAGTGAAAAGCTTTGTCTTTACTCCTCGTTGCAGAGCTTATTCTGGATTTCTTTCTTATTGCATTGCACAATTGGTTTTCTGTGCTTGATTTACAGAATAGCACCTTTTCTAAGTGTGTGTAAAACAGGCATTAAGATACTATGTGGGTATAAAGGAATAATAAAAAGACCATAGTCTTTCATGTTCATTTCAAACTTATAAATTAAAGCGAGCTAATTATTCTGTTGAAATTTAATGGAGACTTTACTTAAGAATTTGAGTTTTTAAAAGATTAATGCAGTTACTCAAGGGTGGAAGTTCCCTCTGTTTAAAGAAAAGAAGTAGAATGGTGGTTGTATTTATATGTTCAATTCTCTTTAATCTTCTCTACACTCAAAAACATTCAGATAATCCATGTGTTGGACAATTCATAGTGAAATGTTAAACCTCTGTTTACAGGTAGCAGTGAAACTAGTCACACCAGCAAATACTTTGGGAGCATTGATTCCTCAGAGAATCACCATAAAACCAAAATGAAGACAGAAATGGAAGAAAGTGAGCACTTCATCAAATATGTGCTCCAGGATCCCATCTGGCTGCTGATGGCCAACACAGATGACACAGTGATGATGACTTACCAGATCCCCTCACGGTAATTCCAGTGGCACAGCCCTTCACACATTCTGTATCCAGGGGAAGGAGAATGTACAGGAGGAGGGATGTATAGGAATCTCTGTGTCAGCAGAAATAAACTAGTTTTAATGTTTAGCTCAGTGTCAAGAAAAATTCTTGCTTTCTTTATATGTCTTGTCTACTAAACAAGAGCTTCTCAAGAAGGAAAAATCCTTTAATTAGGCTTGGCTGTACTTTGAGGTCAATTTCCTGAGTTGAAATGAGCTGTGTGTATTTTTTGGAAGCTGTTGCATAGTTAGTGATTTGTAACTGCTTGCCCAGAAATCCCTGGTGAATGTGCTTTGATCTAGGCATGATCTGGCCTTGAAGATCTGCAGACCTTGGCTGTTGCCCTTGAGATGCCACATCCAGTGGAATGCTGCTCTTGGACCTGTGGGGTTTTTATCTGAGTTGTTAACTTCCATATGTTCATTCTTCTCTATAAATTAGGACAAGGAAGTAGCAGGCAAAAATCATATGGCTTCTAATAAAATAAACTTTTTTTAAAAAATAAAAAATTCACTACTTCAGAAGCAAAGAGCAGATATAGGGGAAGAAAGGGTGATTGTGTGAAGAACAAGTCTGTGGATTATTTTTTTCTACCTACTTGTTTATATTTCTTGGGAGCAGTAAATAGTGTTATGAGAATAGGAGGTTTCAGTAAAGACAAGCCTTTGAAAGATTTCAATGTACAGAAGCACAGGCATGATGGGGAAAGTAAAGAGCACATTGTAAGAATGTTAGGTTTTTTCCCCTAGTTTAGAAAACACTTTGACATTTCTCAGTTTTCGTAGTTTGAAGTGTTGACAGCCATAGTTGGGAATTCCAGTAGCCCATGAAAGCAGCAAAGCCTGCCAAAGAACAGGTTATTTTGGTAAGAAGAGTGAAGCTCATTGTCAGAGTGTGATGCCCAAGAAGTGAAGTGTAAATCCAAACTGTTCTTAGGTACCCTATAAGGAATAGAAATTATTTTGGGTTTCTTGGAACTTGCTTTCTATTGTTGTCTTTTATAGAGGGATACAGCTCATAAATGTTGCTGTGGGATGGGTTTTTGCAAGTTCCTGAATGAATGTAGAGCATTTGGAGGGAGAGAGAATTTTGGCTGCTGAAATAGAGCTGTTTTCTAAAGTTTAGATCATTCTTGGTGACCTTCTTAAACACATCTTACTACTCCTGCTTTATCTCCTGTGCACTGAGTGTCTGCTTTGGGTTGTCCTCCCACTGAAGGGGAGCTTGGAACTGCAGCAGCAGCAGAAGGAAACTGCAGTTTGGCTGGTTTCACTGTGGTGCTGCCTGAATGGCTCAAAGAAAACTGTTCTCACTGGTTGGATTTGAAAAGACAGTGGGCCAGCAGAGATGTCTGCAAATGCAGAGAGCAGCTGGAGTAATCACATTTCATTTTCTTCCAATGTAAGATTTCTAAGCGAAACGTTCTAGAACAAGAATAGTCTTTAAAAATGTTAGTATTTGACTGTGTAACCTCACATAGGCATGAAGCCCAGAAACTGCTGAAGCTCAATTTCTAAATACATTTTATTTTAGGGATTTGGAAACAGTTTTAAAAGAAGATAAGCAGAAATTAAAGCAAATGCAGAAACTACAGCCAAAATTTACAGAAGAACAAAAAAGAGAGCTTATTGAAGTTCATCCATGGATCCAGCAAGGTGGACTGCCAAAAACTGTTGCTAATTCTGTAAGTTTAATGAGTTAATTACTTTTGCATGTGTAACAGTGCTTAAATTATTAGCTGCCTGTGTTAAACTCTTCCTTTCCATTTGCTATGAAAGCTTGGTCAATTACGCATAGGAAAAAAAAGAAATTCAAACTTCCATGCAGTAGTTTCTAGCTTGATTCAATTTAACATAAATCTTCTTTCCAATGGAGGAAATTAAAATACTCATGAATACAGTATCAGAAATTTCCTTCCTCTTTCTGAATTTCCGTGTCTCTGAAATGCTTTAACAACACAGCAGAAACTTAAGTACATAAAAATCTGTTCTGTGTGTGCAGAAATGGATGCCCATTGTTTTCAGAGTACAAAATGAATGGCAGTATACAGATCCTTTTTTCTATCAGACTTCTCACTCAGGATCATGATTCCTCTTAAGCAGTTTAATGGTTTGAAAGGAAAAAAAGGAAAAAACTCAACAAAGCATCCGTGCAATTTTATTTGCTGTCTGTGTATTTTACTTATTCACACATAAATACCTGATTGCATTTTCTTTTCCCTGAGCTTTCTATCATTTGTGGCTTTTGCACAAAAGCTGTCAAACACAGAGGCTCTGTTTGCACATGAGTGTCTGGAAAGTCAGTGTGAAGGGATTGCAGTGGAATCCTAATTGTGGGGTTAAAGTTACTGCAGCACTGATCCTACAAGCACCCAGCTTGTGATCTGTGGCACAGCTGCTTCCAGCAGAGTTCCCAAGTCCTTTCATTGATTTACTGCACTCGATCAAATCACGGTGTGGAAAAGTTGTGGAGTAAAATACATCTGGTGGCTACAGCACAGGGGGACAGGTTCTGTCAGAATCCAAGATTGTGTGCAGGTGGACTGGTGCTTGGAAAAGCTTTTTATTCACTTTTCCTTATCAGTGCTCCTATTCTTTTTTTCTTTTTAGGAATGTATTTTTTGTGAGGACAATATACAAAGCAATTTTTATACATCATATGATGAAGAAATCCATGAAATGGACCTTAATGAAATGATTGAAGATAGTGGAGAGAACAACTTGGTTTCCCTGAATCAAGTCAGTGAAGAACAAACATAGCCTTTGAGGCTGTTGTTTTGAAAATTGCTTCAAAACGACAGTGAAGGATCCATAAAGGTTTTAAACTTTTATCCAGCAAGATGAATCCAGTTCGTAAAAGAAAATGTGTTTTTCTTGCTCTAGAAGAGTCATTTGTGAATGAATCTCTTTTTAAATGGTGGCAATCTCTTCCCAGTAAGGACATTGTTGAAGATGGTATATCTTTTCTTTAAAAGACTCATTTTGCACTTACATGCCTCAAGTATTTCTTTATAAACTATAGAAACTTTCACTGATGCCTACTGTTTTTTGTAGAGTGGGCTAAGAAGTGCTGAAAATCTCCTCTCATACATACAGTTCTTCAGATCTCCTTTTGGTGATGATTCAGCATTATCAATTGTGGAGGAATTTTGCTTAGTGGCTCTTTAGCATTGTTCTTAATATTTGAAGTGGTCCAGCATAGTAGAAGAAATAACCTTCAAGGAAATCAATTCACACTTGCCCTTCTCGTCCCAGTTGATCCCATCCTCTTTGTTTGTCTCCTCTAGTTTTGAATGTAGGAACTTCTTTTGTCTAAGAGAAATGTTGATCTAATTTTGGAAGGTGCTCTGGGGTTAAAGTTCATGTTGATGTGTAAGTATAGAGGAGTGCTGACAACTTTGTAGGCTTTTATTTAAACGGACACTGCAAAACTATGAACTGTTTATTACCTTGAAGCATAATTTCTGAGAATTTATACTCAAGAAATCCTTATGCTTAAAGATTTAAAAAACTTAAGACCACAGAGGATGACTGGCTGTGCTCCAGTGGCTGTTAGACAGAGCTTGGGGTAACTTTAACCTTTATTTCTGACTTGTTCTGGCAGGAGGTTGGCCATCAGTTTTTCCAACATGGCTGAACAAGCATCAAATTTGTATGTGGCAAGGGAGGATTAGATGTGTCTTGTCATTTGAAGATAATTCTTATAAAAAAGAAGTGATTTTGAGTACAGTGTTGATTGACTCTATTTGATTGACATATTCTCAACTGCAGCGTGGCTGGAACCTTTTGCTGTCGAAGATTTCCTTTTGATGCCTCTGAGTTTGTATTGCCTGGAATCCGTGTGCTTTATGTTCTTGTGCTGTTGATGTCTGTTGGATGTGGGAAGAGAACACGAGAGAGCAACTTTCAGTATGTTGGTTAGTTAAAGGACATTTAGTTGCTGCATTGCTAGATGTCAGCTGTAAGTCTTGGGGGGAAAAATGACAAAAGTTAATTCAATTAACTTCGATACGTTTGTCTTAAAATATTCTTCATGGGAAACATTTCCTTTTTTATTAGGTAACATGTCTATTCACTGAACTCTAAGGTTGTTTTCATTCTATACAAATATTTCTCTTTGTATACAGAGAGGATGTGAAGTTACATCTGACACCAAAAACACACAAAAGTGACTGGTATTCATTAGCAGAAGAAATAATTTGTTTCAAGTAATTAGTTATTAATTGGAAAATTTGCACTGGAGACAGGTTCTGCAGGTAGCAAAGTGTGTCAACTTGTGAAACAAGCAGAATTACAACTTTTAAAAAGAAACAAGTCTCTTAAATGTAGTGTGCAGCACTACCCAGGAAGATCTGATGCCTGTCTTTAACAGTTCAGCAAGGTCAAACGTAAATATTTGTAAATACAAAGTGAATGAGAAATTTTCCAGTGTTGGTGTTCACGTCCAATATATTCAATGTTTTAATCATAAATGGAACAGTGCAGCTATAGCAACATATGAAATAGCTTTCATTTTTACATGGAGACACAAACATGGACCAGGGTTTGGGAAAAATAAAAGCTTTATATAAAAGGAGTGCATCATAATTATACAAATAATTTTCAAAGACTTCTCAAACACTTTGAACTTTGCTTTAGCATGCTTTTATTTTCCCCATGTCTTTTTTTTTATTTGTCCTCATTTCTTTTATTGTTTTTTTTTTTCAATGACCATCTTGTAACCATAACTTAGTGGAAGGAAGAGAAAAGTATATTTAGAGCATTTTGTGGATGTGCTTACTTATGGACTTAATCTTGCATCCTTAAAGTGTTTGCATTTACAGGGTGGTATTAAAATATTTTCCTGTAACTTTAAATCTACATGCCTCCATTTATAGATAAGATTCTGAAGCTGTAATTTTTCCAAACTGTTGTAAGATGATTTATTTGTGATGACACTTTGTCAACATGTCAACAATGTTTTCTGTACACTGTGCAATATATTTTGGTTTTGCCACTTGTGACTAATTTTTATGACTTTGCTTTTTAGAAAACTGGTAAATAAAACAGATATATTTTTAGTTGCCTTTTTGTTCCTTGAGGCTTCTACTCCAAGTAAGAATTCAGAATATGTGCTTTACTGACGGTGTGTGAACTGGTATTTCCAACTCTGGCTTCCTGTCCTGGAGTTAAATTGCTGCCAGCTTTTCTGACCTCCAGGTTTAGTGGTCACATGCAAGATTCAGTCTTTGTGTTGAGGAGTTGTTCTGAAATCATGTGCAAGTTTCCTGGAAGAGCCCATGCAGCCAGAAGACACCTTTGTTGTGCTTTTTGCTTTATTCAGTGTCAGCTGCAGCCCCTGAGCTTTTCCAGGGGTGGCTTAGAGACAGAGAATTCCAGTTATGCCCCTTGGATTTGCTGTGTACAATGATTTTCAGTCTTCTGACGAGGCCTGAGGTGTCTTTAAAGATTGCTAAAACTTTTCAAGCTGGAGTGCTTCCCTGTTGGTGTTTAATTCTCTGGTGAGTGGAGCAGTGCTGGAGCTCAGGGCTTGGACTCCTGTTCAGGAGGGACTCAGGTTATGACACCTTCATTAACTCTTTTGTTCCATGGCTGTGTTTTGAGATGTTTGTGGAATTTTTTAAACAGAGCAGCCTACTGCAAGCCCTGATTTGGTGATAAAGGACCCAGATCCTTCTGTAAGCTGCACTATCAAGGTGTTTGGGTCCCAGAGAACAGCACGGCACACAGGTGAATTGCCTTCACACCAAGGGCAGAATGGTGGTGGTGTGTACTTAATTCCCAAGACCTGCATTTTAAAACATGAACACATCATCCAGGCCCCTTGGCAGTCCTCTGAATGAAGCCTCAATCTGTGGGCAGTTCTGTGTCTGGAAACACTTCTGTCCTAGCAGCACCCCAGGGAAGCATGCAGAGGAGAGATGTGTTGATGGAGCTTTGACAGAACTCCAGACCGGAGTGTCACCCACCTGAGCAGGGTCCCTGTGCCCCTCCAGAGCTGATCTGCCATCCCAATGCCAGCTCTGATAACTGATAACAAGATAATAACCTTGGGAGCACTGAGGTAAAATAAACTACCAGGTCATGTTTCACACTAATTTCTGCTTTTGGTATTTGTCTTTTCAATTGTAAATGTAGTAAGAGTACAAGTTAAACGTGGCTTCAGGTATTCATGTTCTCCTCCTTGGTGAGGTGTCTTCTGTCAGCACCCAGAGCCACGGGCTTGCGCTGCAGAGCTGTTGGGAGGAGCCTTAGTCCGAGCTTTTCCCACCTCAGCAGCCCCTAGATGTCAGTGGTGTCCTGGGATTATCTCTGGCAGCGTTTCCTCCCGGTTGTCTTTATGCAGCTTCTTGGATATTGGGGCTATTGAGTTTGCCATGACATTCTTTGATGTGAAGTGAAAGCTCTGTGGCTTGAATTTCAGATAAGATGATGACAAAATTCGTACTGAAGAGCTGTTGGCCCAACGACAGTGACTGCAAACATAAGCTCTGCCTGAGAAAAGGGAACAGACTGCTGGAAGCATCAGGTTTTAGTCCTCTTAACAGCTGTCATGAATTTAGAGGTGAAAAAAGATGCTGTCCTTACTGAGAATTAAGATCCTTGATGGTTGTTTTGTCTCTAAGAAGGGTGGAAAGAACCCAAGGCATTGACCCAAAAAAGAACAAGGTGAAATGAGCTGCATGTCTCTGGCAAAGTAACAGATGACTTGAAGGAGGTAAGGCTTGTAGGTGTAACTTCCAGAAATTCCACTGTTTAATGGATCACAAGGACTTAGGAGCTTAAGAAATTTACTCAGTGTATTGAACAAGGTAATGAACAGCTCAGAAACTCCTTTTTCTCAGGCTGTGGAATGAAGAGGACCTTGTTTTCAGGGGTGGTCCACAAGGTGTGTAACAGCTTTGTCTCTGCTTCACTGAAACAAAATACCAAACAAACAACTAAACCCAAACTTAACCAGGCTTTCCAAGTGGAAAAGTGACATCAGACTGGGTAGAAACTGTGGCAACTGAGCTCTTAATCATGGATATTTCTCGTGGTGTCTGCTGGTGAAACACGAGCTCCCCCAGGCTGCTGTGTGCAGTAGCAGTGTGTGTGTGGGGAGGTTTCATTCCCCAGGGTGCCTGGCTCTGTAGCTGCAGACAGAGAAGCTGCTGTGGCAGCACATGAGCAGTGTTGAACCTCAGTGGATAATACAGAGGATGAGAACACTTGTCACTCACTCAGAAAATGTTCTTTAGCTGAAGGAGACGTTGTTAGAGAGGCCCCGTGTCCTGAGGCAGGTGCTGTGGCATGGCTGAGGGATGTCCAGGGTGGGGACAACGCTGTCTGTGTGGTGCAGGAAGGGGACATGAGCACCTGCTGCAGCGGGGGTGAAAGGTTTGGTGGGGCAGCCACTACACCCTCAGCCCCAGAGGGATGTACTGCTTTGCACTTCGTTTGTTTTAATTTGTTTTGGAGACAAGCACAAGGGTGGATTCAAATTTCCTGGTGTTCCAGGGTTTGTCAAAGTGTACTTCTCCCTCCTCAGTCTGTAGTAAAACAGGATATAGTGAGTTTATTGCTCTCTTTAAATTGTTACAGTGGTCTAAAAGTAAACTGCTTGTGTTGCTGTTGCACTGCCTGCTTGAAAAATTCTACGTCTGTCCAAGAACTTACTGGCTACGCTTTTCCTTTTTCAAAGAACTGACTATTGCTTGTCTAATGCAAGTTCTGCTGCTCTCCCTTCTGTTGTCACCAGCTGACTCCCATGGAAATCTGAGGCCTTTTTGCACAGGATGCTGTATAAATTCAGCTGATGTACTTCTCTAATTGGCTGTAATCGTTAATTTGCTTAGCTGTAGGAAGCAGAAGAAGGGTTGGGTTTGTGGCCTGTGCATGCCCTGCTCTGGTTTGGAGGAGCACGGGGGCTGGAGCAGCTCAGTTTTGTGGCACCAGGCAGGATGGGCTCAGTTCTTTCAGCTCCCAGGTGAGTGGTGTGAGTGGGACACAGGATTTACACCAATGAGTTAATCTGAGCCATCTGTCCATTCTGTTTGCTGTCACTTCTGTTCCTCCTGACGGCCTCTCTCCAGCGTTGAAGTGTTTGCAGTTTTGTTGGGAGTATATAAAGACTGAGGCTGACACATAAATTAGGCTCAGGACTTTCTTTGTTCTTGTGCTAATAAACTTCTCTCACCTCCTTTAACCTTCAGTCTCAGTTTTGAATACTGACTGATCTGTCCTCACATATTTTGGAAAACTTCTTTCATGGTTCAGTTGTGTTTCTAAATTTGGTAAAAACCAGGGGTTTCTGATGAAAATGGTTAATTAGATTGCAGAGTAACAACTGTTTGCTGAGCAGTACCTGCAATGCAGAGGTTCTGTTTCTTCTGGAGTCCTGAAATACGTAGTTGGTTTCTGCAGCCATACAGGATTCCAGGAAATAAAGTCCTGTTATTTTTCACTTGCAATGAGAGAACACGTAATTTACTATTACCGACCAGAGAATTTCAGTGTCAAATGGTATGTGAGTGAACCATTTTGTGTTTTTCATTCTTCAATGTAATAGCTATCTTCTGGTGTTGTTTCTCTTCCTGTTTAGGCTAAATGAGGTTTCCATTTACTTAAAAAAAAAAAAATCTCCAGGAAATAATGGAGTTGGAAAAAAAAAACGTGTCTGCCTCATGGCATGGAAAACGCAGGGATGACCTGGGGTGGCTCTGGCTGCAGGAACGGGTGAGGGCTCAGTACCAAAGCCAGCTCTGGGGCTCTGCCTGTGCCCCAGGGCCTGGGGCAGACACTCAGCTCCAGCCTGGGGCCAAAGGCAGCATCTTCTGGCCTGCACTTTGTGCGTTTATAAAGCATATGGCGTGACACAAGGCGGGCAGCAGGGACAATGGCAGGAATGTGGCCATCGGGAGTTATTTCCAGTGTCTATATGCAGTTGTCTTTGCAAGCCTCCTCCTTTTTTGTGTTCTGAAGAGCTGCTGCCTGCCTGTGAATAGGGAAGCCTTGGTCCCAGCTGCTGGAGAGGGGAGGGGAGGTGGGCAGGAGAGCCTTCTGTTCAGATCTCATTGCTGCCTCTTTCTAAACCCCACATCCCTGAGGGCACCCAAACCTCTCTTCACTCGTTGCCTTGAAGTTCTTTTGCCTCTCTTCCTTTTCGAGACGAGTCCAAGTATCAATATATTTATTTGAGAATTGTGCTGAATTTTTTTAGCTGTGGCAATACTGAAGGATTCCCACACGTGTGAAGAACTAGGAAATTCTTGCACTGTCTTTAGCGTCCATTGTCTTTTAGCATACAAGAAGATGGTTACTAAACTCTTTTCAGTAAAGCTTTGGATGTAGTCAGGCAGTGAATTTCGTCCTATTTTAGTAATAATTACTTTGCATTACATGAGCAGTGAATTTAAATGTGTGCAGCTATAAAGGCCTGATTAGGAACACACATATGAACAGCGTTGTTTTATTAATCCTGCCAGTGGCCCTAAAATACCTGCCTTGCATGTGCTCTACCATTATGAGGTGATTCTTAAGTCTGAATAGAATTTTCGGGGGTTTCTGGCTTGGATTTTTAAGGAAAATCTGTTTGCTTGTTTGGCTTTTTTCTTTTTTTTTTTTTTTGTCTGATGGTCTGTTAGCTAACAGGTGGGATAAAGGTGTCTGTGTCTCAGTCTGAGAACACCATTTATAGTCTCACATCGATTTCATGGCAGAATGGTATAAATTGAAGCAGACTGCATACTGTAAATGGTGTACAGGTTTCACTTAGTGACAGAATTCGTTGATGAAGTGATCTATGACTGCCTTTACCACCTCATTTAGTGTTCATAGGCCTGTGAAGGTTATGGTGTTACCTTTCACCTTTACACTGACAGGGTGGCTTTGCAGGTGGAGTCTTTTGGGGTGGGTTTGACAAGATCCAAGGGCCCCAGAGGCTCAGGAAGTTGTGGAGCAGTGCCCACGGTGCCTTCTGAGGGCACAAACTGCAGCCTCGCAGGGGAGGTTGGGGTATCTTGGGCACATAAATCCTGCACGGCTGAATGAGCTGCCAGTAAGAGGGGGAGGAAGTGCAGCAGAGTCCTGATCTGGTTTGAGAAGAGTTTAGAAATGGAGGTGGCATTTGTCACCTCGATAATTCAGACAATCCAACTCACTCAGGCATTTCCAAAGAAAACTTGTGAAACTTTCAGATGTAAAATTTCTCTTTCGGTTGAGAGGAGAGCACTCTGCTATTTGTTCTGGAGGGGGTGCAGGAGGGGATGCAGGAGTGGGTGCAGGAGGGGATGCAGGAGGGGGTGCAGGAGGGGGTGCAGGAGTGGGTGCAGGAGTGGATGCAGGAGGGGGTGCAGGAGGGGATGCAGGAATGGGTGCAGGAGGGGGTGCAGGAGGGGGTGCAGGCGGGGGTGCAGGAGGGGGTGCAGGAGGGGATGCAGGAGTGGGTGCAGGAGGGGATGCAGGAGGGGGTGCAGGAGTTGGTGCAGGAGGGGATGCAGGAGGGGATGCAGGAGTGGGTGCAGGAGGGGATGCAGGAGGGGGTGCAGGAGTTGGTGCAGGAGGGGATGCAGGAGGGGATGCAGGAGTGGGTGCAGGAGGGGATGCAGGAGGGGGTGCAGGAGTTGGTGCAGGAGGGGATGCAGGAGGGGATGCAGGAGTGGGTGCAGGAGGGGGTGCAGGAGGGGGTGCAGGAGTTGGTGCAGGAGGGGGATGCAGGAGGGGGATGCAGGAGGGGGTGCAGGAGTTGGTGCAGGAGGGGATGCAGGAGTTGGTGCAGGAGGGGATGCAGGAGGGGGTGCAGGAGTTGGTGCAGGAGGGGGATGCAGGAGGGGATGCAGGAGCCTTCCCCACATTCTGCAGATTCTATCCACACACAGTGGTGACTCGAAGCCGGTTGCCCAAACTTAGCGTGAGTAAATTGCTGTCATTAACTGTGTCCCCAGCCTGCCAAGCATTGTTTCTGTACTGCTCAGACTGCTGGATAAGGCTGGAGTTGGGCTCTGACACCTGGGCTATATATAGAAGGTGACAGCTTGCTGCTCTTGGGAACATTTGGGTTGTTGCACTCTGGTCTGTGACTTCCATGAAAGAATTGGAGGAAGAGGATAATAACACAGCTCCAAAGGGCACTGCCTCTTTGAAACTGCTTAACACCACCTTTTTAAAAATAGTTTATCAACAGCAAAACACAATTTTTCTTTCTTTGGATGAGATACGGGGTTAGGAGTAGAGAGAGAGAATTGTCAGAGAATTTGAGAAAGAAACAAAGATGAATCACTCTGGAGGCCTGAGGATGTTTGGACCTTTAGGAGCAGTTTAACTGAATGGAAGTGAGAAGTTGGTAACATTTAAGCAGAAAAGAAAGACACGGGGCTAAATCTTTGTGCATCTATAATCTGTGACCATAACAAACAAGAAAGCTGTGAAAACAGGGAAGTTTGGAATTGGCCTGTGTCAAGAGAAAAAAAAATAGAAAAAACCTTGGAGGAGGACAGAGAAAAGTGATGTTTAGAGCTTTTAGCAAAAGAAGCTCCAGCTGCAGAAGGCCAACCCCACGAAGGGCTGTGTTCATCTGGTCTGTGTGCTAAGCTGCATTCTCAGATCAATGCAGATGTGAACTCTAAGGCAGCATGAGTCAAATCGAAACTGTGTGTCCAGGCACTTCAGATCTGGGGTTCTTTGAAAACCAAGCCCCAGATAATTAACTGGGTTGCTTGAATCTCTTTGCAGCTTTATTCAGAAAAATGTCTAGAATATCATTGTCCAAACAGTTCCTTAATATCAAATGTTCTCCAGAAACAAAACCAGCAAGTACAAAACACGTATAAAGTGACAGTCTTTTGTTCCAGGGGAAGGCCAGGGGAAGTGGAGCCCTTCCTCTTTGGGAGGTGTGTGTTTGATGTGGAGCTGCTCAGATGCTGTGGGTACAGGCACTGCAGGAAACAAACCCCGAGCATCAGGTGGGCTCTCCCTCTCCTCCAGTCCCCATTTCCCTGCCCTTTACTGAGATTCTAACAGGAGGTGCTGCAAGGTTGAAGGATCATGTGTTTCAGCATCAAAAAGGACCAGAGGTCAAAATCTTTTAATATGGGCCAGAAAGCCAAATCTCCCCATGACACTGTAGGATTCTGCTGCATTTCTAGGGGGGATGCAGTGTGAGAAGCAGTTTTGTTTTGGTTTCTCACCAACAAGAAATGAAGGAAAGGTGAAGCCAGCACCCTCAGTGGAGACTTTCCCACAAGCTGATAGTGGTGGGACAAACTGGGTTCCACAGCTAAACCCCTTCCTGCTTGGGCAGCCACTTGTGTGTTCTCGTGGCCAGGAGCTGTGTCACAGGTAGCCCTGTGCTCAGTGACTGCAGATGCTGCACCAGACATATGACAGAAGGGCTGCCAGACCAAAGAATCCACCTCTTTGTGTCCACGAGATCTAAAAGTACATGGCATGGGCTCTAATGTGTTCAAGAAGGGAGGTAACACCTGAGAATTCCCTGGTGTTGCCAGCACTGCAGGAACCACTTTTCCCAGGGCAGGCAGTAGGGATGCAAGCATTCTGTTTGGGAGGGGAAGGGGAAGAACAAAAACCAAACCAAAGGATGTTTGAATACATGTGACCTTTTTTCTTTCCCGATCTACTTATTTTGCATGACACAGATTATGTTTGTTGGCATGTTTCATTTTCCATCTGGCCCATGTCATTTGTATCTGTGAATCTGAAATGCCTGTCTGTGGCTGAGTCAGAGTGCTCATTGCCAGGCTGACCAAGGAGAACCTGCCCTGAAGTGTTCAGTGTTGGGTGGGACTGAACAAATCTGTTTGCATGACCAAAGGGAACAGGGAGAGTCTGTGCATCTGTCATTCACCCATCAACACTTGCTCTTTGTGTAAGACTTTAGTAATTCATCCAGAACCTGAGTCTCATAATATTTGAGTCATAGGAGACTTGAGAATGTAAAATTTGAGGAGGTTTTTTCAGCTAATTGGCCACTTGGCCAGTAAAACTCTACCCTGAGAGACATATGACCAGCTCCCATTAATGTAATTCTGGAGTTAAATTCACACTGCCTGAACAGAGAATGGAGGGAGGAGTGGCTGGCAGCAGACTCCATCCTGGGAAACTGAGAATATTTTGCTTGTTTTGAATGTACTGATTTAATTTCATATATGATACAAATTAAAGTGCAAGAAAACATTGGCTTGATTCAACAGCAGTGGCTGGCAGCAAGAGCTTTGATTTCAGGATTTGACAGCTCTGAGGGGTCAGCAGGTGCTCTGGCCTTACAGATTCATTCTCCCTTGTAGCCTAAACAGGAGTGCTTTGGTCCCCTTCCCTCCTTCCTTTGCCTCTTGCCTCTCTGTGCTATGAAATGATTGATTGTTAACAGCTGTAAATTGGTGTGTGACTGTATAAACCCACAAAAGACACATGGAAGTTGGTGGTAAATTCTGGTTTTATCACCTTTCCCCCCAAGAAACCCTGAGATAATACTTTTCCCTTCTTTGGATAGCTCTTGATAGAACTAAACAAGAGCAAACTGTTCTTGGCTGTCATTAAAACAGCTTGCACATCAGCATAGTGTTTTTGTTGCATCTTTTAAAAACAACAAATAAATCCCAAGGTGTTGAAGCAAGCAGGTCCATATTGCTCTGTGTCCTCCCTGGAAATGCAGCCAATTCTTCTAGCAAAAAGCTGCCAGGTAAGAATGTGGTTGGTGGGTTTTGTTTGCTTTTCTTTTTAAAGGGGTTTGGGGAGTAGATTGTAATTTCAGCAATAGGGGAGTGGTGCTTCTGGGAAGGAACAGGGCTGGTAACTGTGTCCTGAGTAAGCACAGAGCAGCATTGGGCACTTGGGCTTTTGCATTGTGTTTTGCTTTGCCACTGGAGTTCTGTAGCCCGGGAGCGACGCTCTGGCTGAAAGGATGTGAATCATTTTTCCTGCTTTTCCTGCTTCCCGCAGCAGCTGAAGTGCAGGGTGTCCCACTGCTCCTTATCCACCATGGTCACTGTGTGCTACAGGTGCAGCTGGGGCTGCCAGGCCCACTGATGCCTTAGGATTTTAGCTTTTATATTTTCCAGATGCTGTACTGCTTTAGGGTGTAACTCTAAAACTCCATAGCCTGTCAGCTGCTGTTCTGTTTTATTCACACAAAACAATTCCTCTGGGCCTGGAACTCAAGGACACCTCACTGCCTCAGGCCCCAAAAGATGTGAACAACAATGAATTGGGGAGCAATGTGGGAGTAAATGTCTTCATTAGCTGAAGCTGTAATTGGAGCATTAACCCCTGATATGCAAATGGACCAAATTTATTTCTGTCTGAAAAACTCATGACCATGGTCCAGCTTGGGTGTAGCCTCTGGGAGGCTTCTGACTGCCCAAGGTGTATCTATTGAAGGCCTTTAATAAATCCCCACTTTATTCTCTTTATCTTGTCCAGCCACTCCAAGGCCTCAGCACCAGGTGTGATGTGAGACTGCTTGTGCCCCTTGGGTCTTAAAACCTTCTCTTTGAGACCACGTGCATTTGGGAGCTTTCCAAATTCTGTGACTTTATATAAAGCTTGCTGGGAAACAAAGGACATCCTGGGCACTCTGTAGGGGTACCCTAAGGCTCCTGAGGAGTCTTAGGCTTCCCTGAGTGCATGTGTTGGTTCAGTAAGAAATGCTGGTGCAGTTGAGGGATTAATGAGTGGGAGGCTTGCAGCTGCTTGGGGAGCAGCAGCTCCTCAGTAGAAATTTGCTCCAGAATCCCAGATTTTGGTAAGAAGCTGTGTGCTCCCTCTGCCTGGATGGGGGGATTCAACTACACTCCTTTCCTGACCAGTTAATCTGCTCCTGTGAACAGCAGAGATAATCTGGACCAGGACTGTGTGTGTAAAATAGTCCTGGGCTCCTGGTACTGTGCAGGCACTGCTGAGAATCTGTTGAGCAGGAAAGGAATCTGAGCATGTTGTTTTGGGAAGGGGAAGTGTGCAGGTAGACATGATCCATGTTGGGGTCAGCCATAAGTAACGAGGCCTCCAAGGCTGGTTGTAAACATGAAGTGACATTTGCAGGCCCAAAGGAGGCCAATTTGCTCAGCTTGTGTGATTTAGTTCTTGGTGAGATGTGTGGGTGCTGTGAACAACCTCTCCCCACTGCTGGAAGAGTTTGATGGGGCTGATGTGTCTCTCCTGGGCTCACCCTTCCTCACTCTGTGGATCATGGATTACAAAACCTGTTGCATAGTGACAGGGGGTTTCATAGTGACTTTGCTCAGCACAGGCTGCTTCTGGTGAACTTATTTTAGGATAGGAAGATTGGAAGACTGAAGTTTTATTTGTGTGCAAAGCCTAAAACACAGCCAGGCTTCTACAGGGGCCAGAAGAAGCTGAAACCCATTCAGGACCTCCTGGGTGGGCACACAGGCTCTGGGGGATGCCCAGGACTGTCCCTTCCCTCTCATTTGAAGGATGCTTTAAGCTGTGCCTCACTGGTGATGATTTTAAATTGGGCTGCTCTGCTTTGTACTTAAATGGTGCAGGAGCTTTGCAGAGTTCAGCTGAGGGTGGCTGAATCTGTGCAACTCCTGAAGTGGCCTGGGAATGCATGTTTGAAGATGCCCTGGCTCTGAGCTTCCTCAGATACAAAGAAAACGACTCTCCTTGCTCTCTACTAAATTTTTAGACAGAGACCAATGCAAAAACTATAAAACCACAAATTGAGTTAATTTTACACTTAAGAAATCCAAGGCCAGAAGGGATCAGTTAATATAATTACTTGTATGTTGTTGTTTTACTAAGTAGTTTCTGTTTGTAACCAAAGCAACTTGTATTTGCTTCTGGAAATATATTCTGTCTCACTTGACATAAAAACAAAGGAAATTCATTACTTCTTCCAGTGTCTCATTTCAATCCTTTTCCTTCTCATTTCAGACAATCTGGACCTACTGTCTAGGTCGTGGCACTTAAGGCTCTACTTTATTGGATGAAAAGACTTCTTGAAGCCATAACTTCCTCAGCTGGTAAGTGAGCTCTAGAACATGTGTCATGCAACACAGGCAGTATAACTAATCAAATCACCCTCAGTACTCATCTTGTTTAACTAAATTAACTGAAGGCCTCATGCTCTGAGGTGTATTTGCATGTTTGAATATTTTCTGAACCAGCTTGGATTTTTTTTTAACCTCCTTAAAATGCAGTGCAATGAATTTCACTTGCTGAAAACCATAATGAAATGCTAATGTTGTGTAGGGAGCTAAAATCCCATGGAAGGAGAGAGACACTTTTCCCCCTTTGCTTTTCCTTTAGCTTAGCTCATGCTGAGGCCTGAGAGACCTAAAGTGGGCAATTTAGAGACACTACCCATGTAGATAACTGTGGACTTGGGAATTTGCTAGAGGATGCAACTTGGAACCAGGAATCTCATTAAAAAAAAAAAAGGGGGTGGGGAGAATATCTCTTAGGAGGCAGAGGAAAGGAAGGGTAGGCTCCTGGTTAAGACAGCTGGATTAGTGTGTGAATCCCTGCTACTTTTTTTTCCATATGCTTCCTGCATGACCTTGGAAGCATTCTTCTCCTCTGTGGAGCAAGATGATGTTCCCTCCCAGTCCCATCCCGGCGACTTGTGTGTACCAGGTTCAAGCAAGGATGACCTGGGGCACACCTGGCAGGAGATGTGCTGCTTGGCCCAGCTGTTTTCATCTCCAGAGAAAAGAGCAAGTGGCTTGGGTAGAAGTTTGGGTGTGTTCCTGCAGCTGAACACGGGATCTGTAGAACCTGTGTGTCTGCAGGGTGGAGGAGCAGTCAGGACTGGAGAGCTGCTGCTGTGACAGTGTGTGCAGAGCTGTGCTTGGACACGGGCCCAAAAATTGTGACATCCTGAAACTGGGCTCCAGCAGCTGGAGCTGTCAAGAGTGGATGGCCCCTTGGGGATGTGGGCTTGTTATCTGTGAAGAGTTTACCATCATGTGGCAA
The DNA here is from genome assembly GCA_013400495.1 of Nicator chloris. Taxonomy (NCBI): domain Eukaryota; kingdom Metazoa; phylum Chordata; class Aves; order Passeriformes; family Pycnonotidae; genus Nicator; species Nicator chloris. The sequence goes on from WAAE01023746.1 coordinate 30,868, forward strand.
GGCTCTGGGTGCCAGGATTAACCAACACTCACTCCAGCACTTCTCACAGGAATAAATCCTCCTTTTTGTGACATTTCAATACCATTCTGCTAACAGCAGCATCGTGGATGGTAGGAAATGTAAGCTGTGTGACAGACAGGAACCAACAGCCAGCTTAGCAGAGATTTCCTGCATGATGTCTGCACCCGCTAGACCTGCTGCTGAGGCCTGGGCTGGTTTCATTCTTCCACCCTTTTAATTGGAATGGAGACTGAAGCACTTATTTGGAGAGGGAGACTGCAGAGAGCTGCAGGGTACTTGCTAGTGGGAGGTGAAAGAAGATGGAAGTTGATTGGTGTGATTTAAAAGCTTGATCTCGCCTCCTGGCCAGAGGCTCTGATAAAAGACCTGGTACATGTTGCCAAGAGGTTGGGAAGAGGTTTGAACTCCAAGTCCTCCCAGCTGACCTGGTCTAACAAGGAGCATTTTTCCCCTGTAACAGGTGTGAGTAACTGACATGCAAAGAGAGGGGAAAACAAGCCCTTCTTTCTATTATTCTCTACCTGCATATCAAATGAGAGGAGTCCTGTTAGATCAGATGGTCTGTTTGTATTACTTTGGAATGGAAAAGAATAAAGGCAGTTTCTATAAAGGAGGACTTGAAAAGCTCCCCTGGTTTTTTATCAGAGCTGTTGGAAACCTTCCTTCCCCACACTGCCCCTTCCCCAGTCCCACCCCCAAAATGCTCACTTCTTCCAGCCTTTGTCAGGCAAGTGTCAGATTTGACACCCGTGCAGTAAGGTACAGAAATACAAATGGACAAATCCAGCAACACCTAATCAGGGGCTGTAAACTGTCTGTGAACCTAATTTGTGGATTAAAAAAAAAAGGCCATATTGCTAACACATTTCTAAAACGCTTTTGACACTATTGAAAACCTCCTCATAGTACTGCTCTGACCTGGCTTTTCAGCTGCTACAGCAGTGCTAAGTGCTCAGGGGAAGGGGCTGTAATCCCGCTGCTCTTCCCAAGCACTCCAGCTTTGGGAGAGCACCTGTCCAGGTGGCCTCACAGCCCCAGTGCCTGTTTCTCCTGCAGCAGAGGGATTGGCTGTGCCCAGGTGTGCAGCCCAGGAAGGTTCCCCTGGCTGTGGGAAGGGCAGTAGCACCAGCAAGAACGGCAAAAGCGACAGGAACCTGGGAACACCAGCTTTGGCTTCCTTCCCCAAGGCCAGCAGAGGGAAACACGCACCCCATCTGCAGTGCTGCTGAGCAGGGATGACTTTGCTTCAAGCTGCCCCCAATCCCTTCTGAACCAAAGCTGGCACTTTAACGTTGACTCTGGGCTGTGCTTCTGTCACCAAAGTGTCAGGATTTGCGCTTGCTTTCACAGGAGCATTACAGAGAGCCCTAACATGAGCATCTTTCATCTCACAGACATGAAGCCAAGCTAAGCTGCTCTGGTGTTCCTGCAGCAGTGGAGAGGCTGCCTGGGGCCAGGATCAGCTCTGGATGTCACTGCTGAAGCCACTGAGCTCAGGCAGGGTCTGGGGGCTGCTGTGAGCCACAGGCTGGGCTGCAGCTCCCTCTCAAAGGCCTTTCCAGCCACCAGGGCTTCTGGTTGAGCGGGGTCACAACAGGGGGTGAGGGGCTGTGTGTGACCTGCCCTGGGGGTTACAGAGAGCTCTCAGCTAAGAGGGGAGTGACGTATCAAACAAGATGTGAGACCTGAGGAAAACTGATCCAAATCAACCTGGACTTGGGCTGGGGCTGGAGAGGTGCGGCCTCAGTCCAAGAGGTCAGCGGGTGTGTGGGGTGTTAGTATTAGTGCAGGCGTCCCAGGCTTCATTTACACTTCAAACCCCAACCTCCCTCTCTAAAGCAGAAAGGTCACTGCAGAGGCTCTCACCTCCCCTTGCTCAGCTGGTTTTTGCCCCTCTCCTCCGGCTCAAAGGGAACATAGCGCAACAGGGGATGAGAAGGACCAGACATTCTGATGGACACCTTTGAACAAGAACACCCACCTGAGGTAAAGAAAATTACAAAGGAAAGGCCCTGCCAGCGCCTCAGTTTCTACTTTTATTATTCTGTGGGGTTATTAACAAAGGTATGTGTCTAGCTCCTTGGTCATTGGGTTGCTTCCTTTCTTGCTCATTCTATGTTTGGGAACTTCCATGTATTAAGACACTTTACAATCCCTTTTTTCCTCTTTACAATGACAGCTCTCTGAAAGGTATTGTATCACAGCATAACTAACCTGGCATCTCCCCAAAGCAGGAATGGGGAGGGGTCAAAGCTCATGGATAAGAACGCTGAGGGTCCCCTTCCAAGCCTTCAGAAACATTGAAGAACACTTTCCAAATTCATTGCACCCTCTGTTCAATGGAGTCTTTTTTTGCTCTCCACCAACAAAAAAACAAAACAACCAAAGAACAAACCACTCCCCCTGTGAAGTTATGCCCCAGGACAGGATTTGCCTAGCACTTCTGAAGTTAGGGCTGAGCAACGCCTTCAGATGGCAGATCAAGTAGAGTAGGTTTGAGACTGGCATCCAGACCAACCAGCCCCAAACTCTGTGGCCTAAGACCAACTTCAGCCAGCATGACCTTGCTCATGCAATAAACTTAACTGTCAACTAGAATTAAACAAAAGAAGTATTTGAATTCCAATAGTTAAGTTAACAACGCTTAGTACAAGAATTAAGTCTTAATTAGCAGCATTGTTTCCATGATATACACATACTGGTGTTAAAAGCCAAAAAGAGGGAGCCGTATTTTTAATGTTCTTAAATATGTTAGAAGCACATCACATTACACAATATATGCCACATCGTGAATTCAGGGGTTTTTTTATTAAAGATTAAAAATAAAAAACCATTTGACACCCTAATATACATAAAGTCACAATAAACTCAAATGTGCTAAAAGCAAAATGTGCATAAAGACACTCATTTCTAAAAGGCACCCTGCCACCAACATCTTTTCAAATGCTTGTCTAATTCCACCCGGTTTCTAGTTTTCCCTTCCCTTTCTAGTCTCACCTTCCCTAAAGGTGAAACTTCAGACTGCTACCACGTACAGATGCTACCCCCACTGACTCCTTTCAGGGGTCTGTGCTATCACTAGAACGCTTAAAACCGTGCATGCAGACTTAGCTCAAGCTTCTTCTGGAATTAAATATCGTGGTTTAAAACGCACAAGGGCTTCTTCTTAAAAGGTAGTGGTGTTTGGGCCGCTAAGGGCCACGAAGAAAGAGACAGGGTTATAAAATAACTGCTGTGTCTCCACCAGAAAGCTTTGCTACTACAACTCCCTCCTCCCCCCATCCTCTCGTAAAAACAACCCCTAGAGTTACAAAATGCCGCGCACACACAGGGATAGTGTGTTAAGGCGTTGGCTATTAGGCTGTCAGGGTGTGACAGCGTCAGAGCGCCCGAGTGCCCCAGTCCCAGCGCTGCCAGCCGCACACACACAGACAGACACACACTCGGCACACACGCGTGTGCGGGGCACGCTGCCCTCCCCACACGGAGGCCTGCGCTCACTCCTCTCCGCTGTTACCAGGGTCTCCACATGGATTTGGGCAAGCCGGGCAAGGGCAGGCCCTGCGTCTGGGACGCGTCCAGTCCGTCCGTGGGGGTCTGGGCCGGCTCGGCCTCTGCCTCGTCCGAGTCGGAGCAGGTCTCTTCGCTGGGGGAGGGCGAGAGCGCCGGGGCGGGCAGAGGCAGGCCGGGCTGGGCTGCGGCCGGCAGGGCCAGCGCCTGGCCGGCGGGCCAGGGGCCGAGCGCGGGCTCCCCCAAAACGTCCGTGATCGAGTTCGGGCAGCCACCCTCGTTGAGGGGCATGGACTCCAGCAGGTGGTTGAGCAGCTCGGCGGCCGTGGTGGCGTCAATGCCGGGGCAGCTGGAGACGAAGGTGTGCACCTCGTGCATGCACTGGATGTACCCGGCGGCGAAGCGCTCGCTGGCCTCCAGGAGCCGCCGCCCGCCCCCTGCGCCGCGGGGGACAGAGAGGGGCGCGGGTGAGGCGCGGGCCGGGCCGGGCGCCCCCCGCCGCCCCCCGGGCCGGCACTCACCGCGGGCGCGGCGCTCCAGCAAGGCCCGTACCCGCCGCACCGTCCGCTCCAGCACCTCCGCGTTCTCCAGCTTCGCCTGAAACTGACCCGGGGCACCGCGGCCGTCAGCGCGGTCCCGGGCCCCGCCGGCCCCCGCCCCGCCGCGCCGCCGCCTCACCTCGCTGTCGGCCAGCAGCAGCCGCAGCTCCCTCAGGCTCTCGTTGATGCGCGCCCGGCGCTTCTTCTCCACCAGCGGCTTCTTCGCCTGCGGGGACAACAGCTCCGTCAGCCCCTCCCCCCAGCCCCGGCCCGGCCCCGCCC
>WAAE01023748.1:659160-746801 GCA_013400495.1 Nicator chloris
CCCCGGCCGCGATCCGCCAGCGGGGCCGCGGGGTCCGCCCGCGCCGCCCCGCGCCGCATCCCGGGGCCATGAGCTTCTTCGGGTTCGGGCAGAGCCCGGAGCTGGAGCTGGTGCTGAGCGATGCCGAGAGCCGGCGGCGGGTGGAGCACAAGACGGAGGAAGGCAAGAAGGAGAAATACTTCCTCTTCTACGACGGCGAGACCGTGTCGGGGCGGGTGGTCCTCACCCTCAAGAACCCCAACAAGCGGCTGGAGCACCAGGGCATCAAAGTGGAGTTCATCGGGCAGATCGGTGAGCGGGGCGGCCTGCGGGCCCGGGTGTTCCTTCCTGATGCCCCTCGTGGGTGCCGGGAGCATCGCTGCACCGCACGGTGCCGGGAGACCACTGCTGCCGAGGGTCCAGGGGGGATCACTGCATCCCACAGGATCAGGGTGCCCACAGGTGCCAAGGGTCTGGGCAGCATTGCTGAACCCCATGGTAGTGAGATCCCTGCCGGTACCAGGGATCCAGAGAGCATTGCTGGTGCTGAGAGTCCAGGGAGCATCACTGCACCCCATGGTAACCCCACTGGTACCCGGGGTACTGCTGGGGGCATTGCTGTGCTCTTCAGTGCTGGGATCCACTGGTACCGGGGGTCTGGGGGCATTGCTGTGCCCCATGGCACTGGGATCCCACTGGTACCGGGGGTCTGGGGGCATTGCTGTGCCCCATGGCACTGGGATCCCACTGGTACCGGGGGTCTGGAGGCATTGCTGTGCCCCATGGCACTGGGATCCCACTGGTACCGGGGGTCTGGGGGCATTGCTGTGCCCCATGGCACTGGGATCCCACTGGTACCGGGGGTCTGGGGGCATTGCTGTGCCCCATGGCACTGGGATCCCACTGGAACTGGGGGTCTGGGGGCATTGCTGTGCCCCATGGCACTGGGATCTCACTGGTGTCAAGCAGGCTCCCCTCACTCCCCAGTGATGCTCGGCTGCACGCAGCATTCCCATGGCTGCCTGACATTATTCCACCCTCCGAGCTGGGCAGCCTGGCCTGTTCTCCAGGCTTGAGCCCTGGCAGAAGGAAGGGCATTCCAGTCCTTTTCCAGGTCATTGTTCTCCTGTCCTAATTTCTCGCTTCTGCTCGGTCACCGATTTCAGCTCTGAGCTGGGCACGCTTTGGTTCCGTCCTGCAGCTGCAGGTCAGCCCGGACCTGCTGCCAACACTGGCTGCTGGGCCCTGCTCTCCAGGCCCTGCTCCCTGCTCCAGGAGCTGCCTGCCTGCTTCTCTCCTGTGCCTCAGATCCTCTTAGGGATGCTGAGGGTGCTGATTGAGTGGGTTTTGTCCTTATGTCCCTTTTACCTGGGTGGATTGCCTTTCCTGAGGCCTGCAGGCTCGGCTTGGCTGATCCCACTTTCTGCTCCACGCATCCCTGCACAGTTGGTTGGGTGACTTCAAGTTGTTCAAAACTTGTGGTTATCTGTGCGTGTAACCAATTCAGGTTTAATATTTCCTGCATTCGTAGAGGAAAGGCAGCTGCCACACCCACTCCTCCATCGGAGCGGAGCTGTCCTGCTCCACCAACATGCCTTGGGTCCCACAAGCCAAAAAAAGTTCAGGATGTTCTTCCCAGTGATGTGGCTGCGTGCGAGGCCTCACGTCTGTGTCTCTCTGTGCTTGGCTCTAAACCCCAAAATCACTGCTGGAGCCAGGGGCCTGCAGCCTTTGCATTGCAAATCGTGTGGTGAGGGAACGTGAGCAGATTTCCCACCCAACCCCGATGCTGCTGTCTGAGGGTTTTATTGGCTTTGCTTGTGCCTGCCTCTGGTTTTTGGAAAGAAAGGGAGAGTGTAAATGATGGAGTGTAGGTGAGGCTGTTCACCGGGAGCCAGGTTATGAGTTCCTATTGATACGGTTGCCAGTGGAAATTAAGCATGAACTTTGTTTCCTGCTCCACTGTCTCTGCTGTGCTGCCTTGCCTGCTCCTCATTCCCTGTTTTGGAAGACTTTTGAGCCATGCCTGTATGGAATAACTGTTTTGTGTGCACGTTACTGCCCAAGCAAGGGGTGTTAGAGCTGCTGTGTCTGCACATTAGTCCTTATGCCGCTCAGACCTCTTAGATAAATCACTGAAGTTTGTATCACCAATTGCCCTCCTCAGTGCTTTCCATGTCTTGCCTTGTATTCTGACTTCTTGCTGCCACGAGGTCAGCATGGAGGTGAGACAGTTTAACAGGCAGGGGGACTGGGATGTGAAGGAGGGATGTTTCACAGGGAAGATGCTCCAGGGCAGGTACCAGAGGCCAGATTGTGAGTGCTGGGTCCTGCCTGCTCTCAGGTGAGCATGGAAACCCCTCCCAGATGGTTTCACCTCTGGTGGCTGTGGCCTGAGCAAGCCACTGAAATGTTGGCAGGTTATTTTCTCAGTCTGGAAACCTTATAGCTCTGAAAACCTGAAATTACAGCTGGTACCTGTTCGACAGGCTGGACTATGGGAAACATCACTCTGCTTAAGGGTGCCAAACGTGACCTTCTGAGGTAGCAGAGAACTCAGTGCACTGACATTTGCCTCCCCTTGCTTTAAGTTTGATTTGTGCCTTCTGCATCGTGTGTCACGATGGTCTGGGCTGATTCCTCTTTTTCTGTGGCTGGTTCCTCTTTTTCTGTTGGCACGTGGCTTCTCCCTGTCACCTCAGCAAGCACTTTCCTCTCAGTGGGCACACACATCCAGTGCACAGAGAGAGGCTTGGCTATTGATGTCACCTGCCCAGCCTGAAGGGCTCGGTGACATTTGCTGTTGTGCGTAAGTGAGGAGAGCTCGAGTGCCAGAATTTCCATTAGAGAGATAAGGTGAGCAAAGGGCTGTGAGAAACAGGCATAACTTAAAAGCTGAAATCTCATCCTGAGCACCTCTGATACCTCTGAGAAGCCTCCTCTGCACAGTTTAGTGCTGACACTGAGCTTGTGTGTGTATGATTGTGTGATGACTTAGGTTTTTGTTTCCTCATCTAAGCAGAAAGGCTTTGCCTTGCAGAAGGACTGTGTGGGTGTCCTGTAGGCACAGGCTCACACGCAGGGCTGGGAAGGGCAGGTTTCATTGATGGTTTGGGGTAATCCCAAGCTGTTCATGCAAATTGCAGAGTTCTAAGGGTTCTGTTGCTTTGTCTCGAGGGAGAAAACTCGGTGGAGCTGTGGAGGATTGCTTTCATTAAATGAGGAAACCTTTAGTTTCCTGCTGATGTGGGAAGGTTGTGGGGAAAAGCGAGGCAGTGCTGGTCACTTGAGCTGGTTTGGGCAGTGCTTCCAGAGGTGAGAGCTCTTCCCTCACCGTGCTCACATGGCCATTAATGTGTTATCCAGGGGCTGGAGGAGCAGTGGATTCAGCTGCCTCCCCACACACAGGGTAGTTGTGCAGCAGGATCAACATTGTCATTTATTCCCTGCTGCAGCTCAAGGCCACTCAAGCTCTTTGCTGTCTAAGGATAAGCAGGAGCAGTTGGAATAATCCTGTCCCCTCGGTTTTGCTCTGTCACTGTCTGTTCCAGACAAGCTGTGGTGGTTTTTCCTCACACTGGCAATGCCTTTGGCCTGGAATGCAGTGCAGAAAATTATTGGAAGGGTTTGCATGAGCTGCAAACGGTCTGACCATATTTAACATTGATAATAGGTGGTAAGTTCCTGGTTTATTGTAGTAAAGGAGGCTGTGTGGACCTTTTCTTTCCTGTTTCAGGGAGCAAAGTTGTGGCCTGCACCTGGCTCTGATGGAGAGCAGGGAACAAGTGCAGTTCTGTGGAGCCACAGGCTCCCCTGGTAGGTTCTGTGGATGATATTGAAGGAAGGAATCACCTGGACAAGAGAGTTGCTGAAAATCTCCTGTGTCACGTGGGGTTAAGCTTAACCTGGATTTCCATTTTCCTAGAACTCTACTATGACCGAGGGAACCACCACGAGTTCGTGTCCCTGGTGAAGGACCTGGCCCGGCCTGGGGAATTCACTCAGTCACAGACATTTGACTTTGAGTTCACACATGTGGAGAAACCTTACGAGTCCTACACGGGGCAGAACGTGAAGCTACGGTGAGTCCCCTGCCCTGGCTGACCCCAGTTCTGCTCTGTGTAAGTGCTGGTATTCACTCTCACAATGCAGGAGCAACAGAACTCCAGATTAATTTTGGGGGCTGAGCTGTAAAAGGCTGCCTTTGAGGTCTTTAATTTACAAGCACGCATAAGGCTCTTTATGGAACTTGTTTTTCTCCTTTTGAGTGACAAGAGAAATCAGCCCCTTTTGAATCAAATGCTTGCTAATTTATTTGATAATTCAGAAAATCAAAATAAACTGTTTGGTTTAGTCTCCAGAGGGGATATTTCTGCTGTAATCAGTCTTGTCAACTTTAATTGTGCTCAGTATGCAAACAGATGCTTCGCTTGTGCCTTGTTCATATGTTAGAAATGATATTTCACATCAGGGCACTCAGTCGACTCAAAATCCTTTCACTGGCTTCAAAGTGGGGGTTGGAAAAGTCTGAGATCTGCACTAGGAGGTGTGGCTGTGCAGCCTGATGTAATCTTGCAAAAGGGCAGTGGTTTTAACATGTGCAGGCTGTTCCTTGGATCCCCAAAATGGGGCTTAGGTAACTCGGGCTCACGAAATGCTTGGAAGCTGAGAGGAGCCTGCTTTTCCATCTGAAAATTCCCTTCTGTCTTTTCCAGGGTGGGGTGTTAGCTGCTCCAGGGGCAGGTACATGTAAAGAGCTGGGGCCTCCTTTGCTGTGGGTTTATTTTGTTCAGACCTGGACTAAAAGAGGGTAAACGACATGGGAAGAGGAGCATCCTTGCTGTTCTGCTTCCTTGTGGCAATTCTTTGGTTTCCTGCTTATTTTGTCCCTTTGGACATTCCCCATTCCCTGTTCTTGAAATGCTGGCCCTTCTCTCAGCTGTGCATGAGCTGAACTGAGCACCTCACCGTGCCAAGGAGAAAGTTCCAAGCTTCACTGGGAAGAAGGAACTTTCTCAGTGGATCTGTTGAGTTGATCACATGTTTTATTTAGGTTTGCAATCAAAAGCTTTTCAGCTCTTTACCTGGATCTGTGTAGTAAGGGTGCTTGGATAGCTCAGCCCAAGCCACCCAGCCCCAGTCCCTGCTGCCCCCTGTGTGACCCTGATGGGAGGGGACTGTCCCTGCAGGTATTTCCTCCGGGCCACCGTGAGCCGCAGGCTGAACGACGTGGTCAAGGAGATGGACATCGTTGTGCACACGCTGAGCACCTACCCCGAGCTCAACTCCTCCATCAAGATGGAAGTGGGCATCGAGGACTGCCTGCACATCGAGTTCGAGTACAACAAGTCCAAGTGAGTGTCTCAGGAGCAGCTGGGGGCTGTGGGGACATGCCTGCTGGAGGTTTCCTCAAAGGAATTCCATGTCCACGTGCTCCAGAGAGGCTGGGAGCCAGCTCAGGTCCTCCCTGATCTGTGGGTTCCTCTCCTTTCCCCGTATCTCTGGATCAAGGAGTGGGAAGCGATGACTGTGGCTCACTGAGCTGTGAAATTCTTGCTGTAACTTCCCATTCCCCGTGTCCTCAGCCAGATCAGTACTTCCAGGTGTCTCCAAAATGCAGTGTTTGCTCCTGACCAGGCAATACATCTGAAGTGGGAATTAACTGCAGCAAAGAAGTTGGGAAGAGCTCTTTTAAACTACTCCTAGTGCATCTTTCCCAGCTGGTGTTGGCAAATCTCCCTGCAAGTGGTGGTTGGTCAAAGGTTGGACTCAGTGATCTCAGAGGACTTCTCTAACCTAAATGATTCTGTGATTTGGGTTGGTTTTAATTGATCTAAAATATTGAGTTTGGAGCCTTTGCTCTTACAGGGGTTTCTTGCAGATACTCAGCCTGAAGTGATGTTTTTAATTTAGCTGCTCATGCTAAATGTTCTTGTGGGTTTCCAAAAGAGCAGAGGATGGAAATGAAGGGCTGGTTGCTGGTGGGGGTGGTTGATTTGCCATCTGCTGTGGATGAGAGCAAAGTGCCTGCCCAGCAAGTTCCTGCACGTCAGCCCGAGCCCTGCTCTGCTGCACAGGGCTTGATCCTGGTGTTTCCTCCCCTCTCGTGCCAGGTACCATTTAAAAGATGTGATTGTGGGGAAGATCTACTTCCTGCTGGTGCGGATCAAGATCAAGCACATGGAGATAGACATCATCAAGAGGGAGACGACGGGCACGGGGCCCAACGTGTACCACGAGAACGACACCATAGCCAAGTACGAGATCATGGATGGGGCACCCGTGAGAGGTGAGAGGGCACAGGAACCCCCAGCATTCCTCTCCTGGAGGCTTTAGGGTGGGAATATGAATTCTGCAGTATCTTCTGTGTGCTCAGCATCCTGTTCCACTGGTGGGCTCAGAGCAGGGGATTGATCTGATCCCCTTCTTTCTCCAGTGTGATGAGGGGAAACTGAGGCAGAATGAGATGCAATGATGTAATTCTTTTGATGAAGCAGCGGCAGAACCAGCTATAAATTCACAGTTGGCATGTGCCACCAGCTGGCCTTGCTGCAGCTCAGAGCAGAGCTGGTGTTCTTGCTCTGTGCCAATCTCCTGTGCTGCTGTTCCTTTGCCCAGCAGAGTCACCTGCCAGGGAAAATGTCACCTTACTCATTTTTTCCTGCAGTGCTGTCTCGATGCAGGTCCCAAAAGAGTCCTGTGCTGTTAGAGTGGAGCTGGAATAGCTGTCAGCAAGGGCAGGATCTGGCTGTGGACCGTGCATGCTGGTTTCTGAAGGGAGTTGAGGTCTTCTAGCTCATGTTAGTCCACTTGTGGAAACGGTGACAAAGGTTGTGGCCGTGTGAGTTTGTGTTTTGCTGCTGCTCTCCTGGTTTCTGTCTGCATCCTGTCTCTGCTGACATCTCTGTGCCCTTCCCAGGGGAGTCCATTCCCATCAGGCTCTTTCTGGCTGGCTACGAGCTGACTCCAACCATGAGGGACATCAACAAGAAGTTCTCTGTGCGTTATTACCTCAACCTGGTGCTGATCGATGAGGAGGAGAGGCGCTACTTCAAACAGCAGGTGAGAAACAGAGCTGCTCTTCTCCTTGGACCTGTGCATGATTGATTGGGATGCTTTTACAAGGACCTGCTGGGAATTTGGGATTCATCACGTGGGAGGATGGTTTAGAAGAATGTCCATGCAGGTCAGATGTGTGTGGTGGTGGGGAGGAGACTGGAAGGTGCCTGCTTGGGATTTCTTGCCTGCTCAGTGGTGGAGCCTCTGTGCTTCTCCTTATCAGTGGCACTAGGACAGAGGTGCCGTGGATGTCCTCTGTGTGCCCAGACCCCAGCAAGGAGCTCTCTACCCAAATTTGGGGCAGGCTGCACCGCCGGGTGTGTCCTGGCTGTGGGTGGAACACCGAGCCCTGTTCAGCCTGCGGGGCTGGGTGGGGCAGCAGAAGGTCTCACCAGCCCTGACAAGCCTCGGCTGTGTCCCTGCAGGAGGTGGTGCTGTGGAGGAAAGGGGACATCGTGAGGAAGAGCATGTCCCACCAAGCCGCCATCGCGTCGCAGCGCTTCGAGGGCACGTCCTCGCACGGCGAGGCCAAGCCCCCGGCGCAGCCCGCGGACAACAACGGGCAGCAGTGAGCCCGGGGCGCCGCCGGGAGCCCCAGCGCCGCGGCACCGAGGAGGAGACGCTGCTCAGAGACTGCACCGAAATCAATACCCGTTTTTGACTTCATTCCTTTCTTCAAAGGACTGGCGCGGTGGGCTGGGGCGGGAGGGCTCGGCGAGCTGGAGCTTCCCCATCCGTGCATTCCTCTGGAGGCTGGGCCCGGCTGCTTCGAGGCAATGTCCGGAGGCTGCGGAGCTGCCTGGTCTCCTGTGAGCCCCGAGAGCCTCGGCCCGGCGGCGGGGAAGGAGAGAGCAAGTGAAGGCCCAGGCTGCCGCTTCTCCCCGGCCGCGCGGGGGCTGCTTTGGGGCTCTGTAGGATGGATGTTTTTCTTGCCTTTCCGAAATCTTCCCTGGGGAAAACGGCCCGCTGGGTAGCTGGATGCTAGAGGAGGGATCAGAGACTGTGGCGTGGCCTACTGGAAATCCTGTGGTGTCGTCCCCTCGCTGCTTGCCCTTCTTCCTCTTCGTGCTGGCGTTGGATTCGTTGCCACAAGCGGTTGGACGATGGAGGTGGCTCGGCCCTGGGACTGCCACCCAGCCACGTGGAGCAGGGCAGGGCCTGGTGTCCCACCAGGAGCTGTGGCTGGTAGAGGGAATGAGGTGTGTGGATCCAGGAGGAGGTGGCACGGGGTGGGCAGAGCAGTGAATGTCCCGGTGCTGCTGGGTGGGCAACAAGTGGGGGCAGGAAGGCTCCTGGCCATGAGCTGTGCCTTCCTAGTCTTGTCCTGGCAGCTGCCCGAGTGCTCCTGAGATCCACGCTCCGGCTGCTGCTCTCGTGCAGCTCCCAGGTGCTGCTGCAGAGGTGTAGGGAGCAGTTTTGGAGCCCTTGGGGGCTCTCCTGTGGGTGGGTTCACGCTGCACACGCTGCCCTGCCCGTGTGTGTGTCCTTGGGACAGAGCAGGCTTTGTGTAGAGAGGGACAGCAGTGTGGGGACACGTGTGTGGTCTGGTTTGCTGCCTCGTGCCTGCGGGACGAGGATTAGTGGGGACAGAAGGTGGATGCAGTTGTTGTGGGAGGCTCAAACAGGCCTGTGTGGGCTGCTGGAAGGAGCCAAGCAGCAACTGGAAGGGTGGCAGAGCTCTGATTCCAGAGACACATTCCTGAGGCCTGAGCTGAAGTCACCAGCGAGGCCTGAGAGCACGCAATGAACTGAGAACCTGAATGTGGGTTTTCTTTTTTTTTAAAGTAAGCTGCTTTTAGCCTTCAGCTAAGTAGACTCATGAGAACATTCCCAGAAGGAAGTCACTCCTCCATTAAAAATCAGATGTGGCTTTGTAGACTTGATTGAGTTTGGAGAATGTCCATCCTGCTCAGCTGCCCTTCAACAAGCAGGTGGTGAGACCTCCTACCCGAGGGACAGGCCTGCACTGAGTGTGGGGACATGAGCTCTGTCAAGTGGGATTTGTCTGGATTTCCCTGAGTTTGTGGCTCACTAGTTTGTCCAGCTTCTTTCTGGCTCTGGAATCAGGTTCCTCTGTCCTACAGCTGAATGTAGAGCAGGTGTCTTGCAGCTGGGAAATGGAAGGTTCTGCTTTGTTTTAGGAATGGTGCTGGTGGAGGGAGTGGGGCTGGGGTGGGAAGGGGAGCTTTTTATGTAATGACAGCTACTGTATTTCAGTGATAAATGTGTGTTTCTGCTTGCCAAAGTAAGTTATCTTTTCCTCAGCACGTGTAAGGTTGTGGTTTTTAGTAGAGCTGGCCAGTCTTGCTCTGTAGAGGACACTATTGCTCTCATCTCTGCTGAATGCTTGTGTCACTCCATGGCCCTGCTGTGCACCACTGCAGACGTGGCTTGCTTGTCCCCCCACGGGGAGTCTGTGCCATGGGCTGGGGCCGTGTCTTCCCAAGGCTGGAGCAAACCTCACTGCAGTCAACAATCACCTTGCTGTGCCAGGGAGAGGGCTGGGAACCTCTGCCATGGCAAAGGACCCTGGATGTCACTTTGGACACTCCTCCCTCCCTCCCTAAAGGCACAATCCTTTAGGGACAAGTGAAGCTCCTTTGGGAGCCCTTGGGGATAGCAAACTATCCTATGGCTGAGCTGAGCACAGCAGCACCCTTACAATCTTCTTAAGCTTTCCTTCAGCTCCCTCCTTGCCTTTATTCCTTTATTCCCCTTATTCCCCTGGATTGTAGGCCATGTGGTTGGAAAGAAACCCCCTGGATGGAGATGTCTCTTCATTCCAGTAGTGTGGTTTTTTTTTTCCTGCCTGACTGGATGTGAGATCATTGCCTGGCTCTAAGGAGATGGCTGTTCAACATCTGTTCATTCCCTTGGAAAAGGTGCATGGGCCTACACATGGATTTGGGGGATTTTCCCTACTTTGTCCCCTCTCCCCGATGTTCCCACGTGTGGAACCAGGATTCAGCAATGATCCCAATTTTTACTGAATCTGATGGACCATTCAACCTGTTAGCCACTGGGCCCTGTGTTTGTCTGGGGTGGAGCAGATGTGCTGAGCATCCTTGGAGAGAAGCTGGGGTCACTCCAGGACAAGGTACTCTAGAACAGTGTTTTGTGAGCATGTGAAGGGGCAGGTGCTGCTCGAGCAGCCGTGTCCCCCTGAGCTGGTGGTTCTGTGCTGTGCTTGGGTCACTCCCTCTCTCCCAGGCAGAGAGGAGTGGGCAAGTACCAAACCAGTGCAACTTGTAATTAAGCCTCTGCTGTGTTTACATGTTTCTTAATTCGTCGTCTTTTCAATGGCTGTATTTTAAAACTTGGGTTTTTTTGTCTCTCCAATTAAAAAGAGCCAGCCCTGGCTGTCAAATGCTGTGCATGAGTTTGTCTGATGTTTTATATTGGGTTGAGTTTTTTCTGTGATAGGAAGAGATTTTTCTTTAAAAGTGCCAGTGTGAAGCCCTCCAAACATGCTGGAGGAGTTTGTACTTTGTTATCTTTATAAATCCTTGGTCTTTCTTGAAGCTGTGTCACTGCTTGGCAGCTGTGCTGGTGGAGGACCCATGTGGCTTAAAAATTAGCAGGCTGGCTTTATTTTCTTCCATTTCCCTGATGTCAGAACTAAAATAACGTGGGAACTTTTGTACCTGCAGGAAGTTCACTGTGATCTGCTTTGTGTGTCCATCTCCAGAGAGACTGTTTACAACAGCATGCAGTGACAGGACGAGGGGGAAAGGCTTCAAACTGACAGAGAATTGTTTAGATGGGATGTTGGGAAGAAATTCTTCCCTGAGGGTGGTGAGGCCCTGGCACAGCTGTGGCTGCCACATCCTTGGAAGTGTCCAAAGCCAGGCTGGACAGAGCTTGGAGCAACCTGGGATAGTGGAAGGTGTCCCTGCCCATGGCAGGGGGTGGAATGAGATGATTTTAAGGTCTCTTCCAACCCAGGCTATTCTGTGATTTTTAATTTTCTGGTTAGAGACAGAACTCATGGATTCCCTCCTGCAGAAAAACGTCCCTCAGCAGTACATAGAGCTGCACTAGACCCCAAACTAAACAAAGAGGATGTACCTGTTTCTTCCTCAAGAGAGAAATTGCAGATTTTCCTACTATTAAAACCCAAGTAGCTGCAGCTGGTTCCAAAAGGCTTTATTTATTGAAAAAATAAGCAAAAATAACAGTGTGTCGGGGAAGGGCCATGTGGCTGCAGATCTTGTGCAGGCACATTTGTGGTGCTTGAGCAGGTGAACTTGAGAGTTGTGCTGGTGGAGGAGGAAGCATCAGGGGGCTGGGTGGGAGCTGTGCTGCTTTAATGTGGCTTCTCCTCTTCCAGGCTCAAGACAAAATCAAATTCCTCTGTGGTGAGGAAGGAAAAACCGTAAGTGAAACTTCCAGCTTGCCTGACAGAGGGAATCAAGAGTCCCAGGAGGTGCTCACCTTGTGTCAGGGGTTGGATGGACAGACGTTGTCTGGTGAAGAGCATCATGTCCTTGAGAGGCCCCCCATGTGCTTTGTGTGCCAGGTGGTGAGCCTTGATCTCAGAGAGGGGGATGAAGCGCTTGGTCATCCTCACAAACTGCACATCCACCTGGGAAGGGAGGGGCAGACAGCAGCAGGTTGGACAGGGACACGGCCTCCAGATATCCCAGAAAATCTTGGGATAAAGATTTGGAACTGAGGCAAGTGACTGATGGGCACTAACAGCCTGCAAGCTTTGCCTTGCTCAAGGCTAAAAGAACTTCCCAGTATTTCTGGCAGGTGATTTGTTGGCACTGTGCACCAGCAAGGTGCATGTCACAGACAATAAAAAATTCAGATGTGGGATGTAGCCAGCCCATGAACACTCCCTTCCCTACAATTTAATGTGCCTCAAAACTACAGCTTTGTTTGCTGTGCACTGACAGTGGTTCTTAGTTCATTTTCCTAACTCAGGGCTCTGCCATGCATGGAGGCCAGCTCTGCAGCCAAGATTTGAAAATGAAGAGAGGCCAGCTCTGCAGCCAAGATTTGAAAATGAAGAGAGGCCAGCTCCGCAGCCAAGATTTGAAAATTTAGGGAGATACATTTTGGCAGCTTTCTGGAAGGGATAGGGGAAAAAGCAGAGAAAACAGGATTCAATTTTCTCTTGAGAGAGAAAAAGGCAGCTAGGCCAAGACAGAAGCTTAAGATTTTCAATATGATGCAAAGAGCCTTCTCCCTTCTCTTGGCTTGCACACAGAGCTTGAACGGCTGTATTTAATACAGTACATTACCATGGACCATTTGGGGTTCTCTTTTCTGCTGGTGGAGTCATAATGGGGATCCTTCTGATCAAACTGTGTGTGATCAGGATACGCCTCCTTTACGATCTGAAGCAGAAGGGGAGAAGAAAGTTTCCATCAGTTCAAAACACCTGTCAGCAGAGGGCATGGGATGTGACAAGGAATAATCCTGGTGCAAAGATCAGCCTTGCTTTCCCTGAACTCCATTCTAACAGCTTCCTTTACATTTCCTGGGTGGAAGAAGTGCAGAAGAGTGAGTGCAGCATCACCTGCTGGAGATGAGTGTGGAAGGAAATGCAACAGAGGAAAACTGGGTAGCTGATGATGATCTTTGTGATGAGTTCTCCTCTTAAAGAAAAAGCTGTTCAGTGCCCTGGGTTTATTCTGCCTTGTGGGCTCTGTTGACTAGAATGCAGTGAGTCAGACTGGAATCAGAGTGTGGAACAACACTTGGCTTGGCTGGGAGTGCCCCGAAATGTCAGCAGGAAAACAGCACAGTTTGGTTCCATCTCTCTGGGGACACGTGGCTGAGTCAGCCCTGTAGTGTTGAGCTGAGGTGTCCTGGGCTCATTCCCTGCTCTCACTGGACAACTCCTGCACTCTTTGGTGCTGAGACACAAGCAGTGAGCTGTTTGGTAACCCATTCATTATCACTTCTCCCCTCTCCCCAAAACACAGACACTCACCTTGACAAGGGCCACAATGCCAGGCTCTTTGCAGTTACTGTGGTAGAAGAAGGCCTGCTGCCCAAGTTTCATGGATCTCAAAAAATTCCTTGCCTGTCAGGAGTAAACAAGAGACTTTCAGCTCTTTCCATCAAGCTCTCAGGGCTTCATTATAAGCAGCCAAGAACAGGAACCAACAAGCGGAGAGGTAGATGTGCTTCAGACTTACTCAGATAGTGTTTCCTACAGTTGTCATAGAGATGTTTTTGTGTTGGAATGAAATTAAGTAAAAACAAGGCTAAAGAGCAAGATCCTGTTGGTCAGAAAGTGTGTGAGAATTCAACAGCTCAGCCACCCTTGCCCAGGAGAGTTGTCAGCACACAACTCAGAGCAGATCATCTGTAGAGGGATAGGGAATCCTGCACAGTACAGGGGTCATACACAGCAGGGGAACACACCTGGAATTCCTTTGGAACAGAAAGCTGTACACTGACAGAGGATTTGGGTCATTACAGACTTGCTGTAAGGTATCAAAGGTTGGTCTAAGCAAAAGAAAACCTGCATGATTTGACAGAATACTCCCCAGCCTGAATCCACCTCTGACCTAGAGGCCACTAAGCAGGAGTTGACTTCAGATCCCTGCCAAAAGGCACCTGTATGAACAGGCAGAGTGCCCCAAAAGGAAATGCTTCAGGCACAGGAACAAGCTGTGGGCAGAGCCACCTTCTTCCTACTGCTGTTTCAGTGCCCCCGTGTGCTTCCTACCTGGTAGTTCCTTACTCCATCCCAGCAGGTTGTCTGATTAGGTTGAGCTTTCAAGTCATCAACGCTGAACTGCCAAATGAAATGAAAATAAAGATTCATTCAGGAGGTTTCTGATCTTCACAGTGTCATTGTCTGCACTGAGCCTAAGCATTTGTTGCTAGCAGCTCCTTCAATTATAGCACAAACTTGACACAATTTTTATCTCCCATGGGGCCTACAGAAAAACCTTTGCAAAGCAGCAGTGTAAAGGCAGAGTCTGAAACAGATGCTGCTCCTGTGACCAACAGCCAGGCACCCTGAGGAGCTGATTTCCTCTTGTGTTACACGTATGAAACCCCAAGGTTGTCACCTTGGACAAGAACGTTTTGTTTTTCTGTTTCCAGGAGGACAAATGGGTTTTGAGAAGAACAAACAACATGAGTTGCCTGATGCCTGATGCAGCATCTGGGCACTAAAGCTGGGCAGGAGTGACACACCTGCTGTCCTCTGCTGAGTGAGGGGGTGTCAGTGCTTACCTTCACATCCACCCCCTTCTCCAGCCTGCTCTCAGGTTCTGATTTCAGCAGCCAGTGACGATATGTGATCTTGCTTTCCTCCCCACCAGCCTCAGATTCTTTTTTCTTCCAGTTCTTCCATCCTGACTTGGAGCTCCCAGCTGGAGGTTTTGCAGACTTCTCTTCTTCCTCCTTATCCGAAGTCTCCTCCTCGGTTTTGGCAATTTTAGCATCAGGCTCTTTTTTATCTTAAAAGACATTGAGATAAACCACATTTTGTTTCAAAATATATTTTTAGTTGTCCAAGCTGGTTTCACACATTTGACTGCAGCAGGAGTTTGGGGTACCCCAGGTGCTCAGGGTAAGGTAGCAGCATTATGCACCAATGATTCTGAGTATTTCTAATTTGCATCTGAAATAAGGATATTTTCGTGTGTGCAAAAAGGTAGTTTAATACTAACAGTTGGTTATAAAAAAACCTCGGGATAGACTATGTTTGCCCACATGAAGTGTAGTTGAATTTTTTTAATTAATTGCTGAGAAATCAGCTGCAGGCAACGAAGTAGATTTAGGTGAATCTGGTGAGTAAGAGGAACATTCACCAAGCAAACCAAACCATTTCAATTCCTGCAGGAGCTGGAAATCTTAGCCTAACCTCCACTGAGCTACCTGTTCAGAAGGGATCCATATCCTTTGTTTCTTCAGGACACAGACAAAAAACCCCCAATTATTAAGAAGCGATTAAAGGGTAAAAAGATGGTTATTTGCTAGAGTAGATCAAGCAGATGAGTGGCACAGGTGAGCCAACTGTGCAAGTTTTTTCATCTTGTACTTTAAACACCAAATCACGATGCCAGTGCAATGTTCTTGCTTTTTGTTTTTGCAGCTGGTACATCAGCTCCTGGCACTGCACTGGGTGTGCTCTGACTGACCAACTCTGCTGTGCAGGACCTGAAAGCTCTGCATAAAAGGGCCTGAATTCCATTTCCTAACCCCCTTGTGCTGAGGATACACCACTGTCCTTATCACACACCTAGCAGACTTGTCTCAGTCACGCCTGGGTGCTCAGCCTATTTGGCACAGGAAATGCTGTCTGTAAGACATTAAGCCTGTGAAAGACAGACGGTTAACACGGCGGGCTGTAGTTTCACTATAGCCTGGAACCTCAAATGAGAGATGCTAAATCAGTCAGGATGTCAGCACAGACCTGCTACTGCTCCTTTGTCTCTCTTTCTGCTCGGCCAAGGCATCTCTGGTCTCTCTGAATTATCTTCTCTTCACTGAGAAGCACCTGATGGACGAGAGGAGGAGGAATTACCGCTCCTTCAGGCAACTGAAAAAAGTAGAGATGGCTGAGGCAGAGAGCTGCAAGCGCTGTACGGCGAGTGGAGAGCAAATAAATCTTTCCTTGAGCTCAGCCACTTCCTCTATCAGTGTGAATGCTGGCAGGGCTTGGGGACCGCACCCTGGAGCCCTGATGGACACCAGCAGCAGGGCGGGATTCCTGCTGCACGGCGGGGCAGCCGCCGCAGAGCCGTCCCGGAGGTGCGTGGGCTGAGCGCGGCCCCTCTCTGCCGAGCCACAGGGGCAGCGCCTTTGGAAAAGGGAGCCGTGCTCGTCTCCAGGGCTCAGCCCAGCCTGGCCCCGGCTGTCTGCCTGTGCTTGCTGCTGCCTGTGCTCCCCGCAGCCCCTTCGGGAACGGCTCCTTGTCCGCTCAGCGCCGAACCCACCTGGGCGCGCTGGTTCCGGGTGCCCGTACCTGGCCAGGGGGGCTGCACTGCCTGACCCAGAGGTCCCTCCCAGCCCTGCGGACCCTGTGGCTCCGCGGAGAGCTGCGGGCCGGCCGGCCCATCCCCTGGCCCCTCTGTCAGCCGGCTCCGAGCCGCCTGCCTCCTGCCAGGCCGGCTGGCATCAACTTTTCCACCTTCTATGCCAAGCTTTCCCCTTCCACCCTTCCTGCTTCCCAGCCCTCCGAGCTCCCGCTCACCAGCCCGGGCCGCTGCTGCCTGTCCTGGGGCGATGAGGATGCTCGCGGTGCCGGACGGGGAAGACGAGGAGGAGGAGGAGGAGGAGGAGGAAGCCGCGCTCGGAAGCGGTGCCCGCTATGCAAAGGCCGGGGCAGGGCCGGCTCCCCTGGCTCCCTCCCCAGCCGGGCGGGCGGCGCCGGGGGCAGGACTACAGCTCCCAGCCTGCCCCGCCGGGGGCCGGCAGCCGGGAAGCGGAGCGGCCGCGCACGGCCATGGCCATGGCGTGGCGAGCGGCCCCGCGGGCGGTGGCGCGGCTGCTGCTGGGGCGCCGGGGGATCGCGTCCTGCATCGACCGTAAGGAGCTGCCCCCGCGCCGCCGGGGCTGCTCGGCCCCGGCCGGGGAACACCCCCGCGGCCCGGGGGAGGCGGGCTGGGGGAGATGGACAACGGGTCGGTGGCCCCGGACCTCCTGTCCCCGCCCGGAGGGACGTCCCAAGCTGCCTGTGTCCCTGCTGCTTGTGTCACTGCTCCCCGTGTCCTTCCTCCCTGTGTCCTGCTCCCCGTCAGGGCGGTGCGGGCGCGGACACACCGCAGCGGCTGCCCGGCAATGGGGCAGCGCTCAGCAGTGGGACAGAGCCCGCAAGGAAAGGTCCTTCCCTCTCCCTGTCCCTCCTTTACCTTTGTGACACTGTGCTCAGCAGTGGGACAGAGCCCACAGGGAAAGGTCCTTCCCTCTCCCTGTCCCTCCTGTTACCTTGTTAGACCGTGCTCAGCAATGGGAAAGAGCCCACAAAAAAAGGTCCTTCCCTCTCCCTGTCCCTCCCTTACCTGTGTTAGGCTTTCACGGTTTTTCAGATTTGATAGTGAATCAGAGTATCTCTCAAAGAAGGGGGATTATAAAAAAGAAGGAAAGTGACTTTTTACATGGGTAGACTGATAGGGCAAGGGGGAATGGATTTAAATTAAAAGAGGAGAGATTAGGTTGGATATTAGGAAGAAATTCCTCTGGCAGAATTCTAGCTGGCACAGGTTGCCCAGAAGTTGCCGATGCCCCATCCCTGCCAGGTTGGCCAGGGCTTAGTCTCATGGAAAGTGATTGGGGGTCCCTCCCAACCCAAACCAGAACATTTTGCAGGTTAATTGTTTCAATGTCTAAATCTAAGAACATTTAGAATTTAAGTAGCAGCACCACTATAAATTTCAGAACTAACAGAACAATCTTGTCTATGTGCCATTGAAATGGGAGGTTTCAAATGCAGAACCTCACTAAAGCTTTAGATGCTGTTTCCAAAGGGCAGCTTTATTCTTTGCTTCCCAGTCTCCTTTCTTTGAAGTCCTAGGACTGCTCCCTTGTATTTCTGCAGCACAGACTTAGTGAGATGGAGTGACAGCTGCCATGGACTGTGCTCCCCTGTCCTGACTTTCTAATGTAGTTAGCATGGAGCAGAGACAGCTGGGGTTTTGGATTTGTTTTGTCCCAAGAAAGCCCCTCCTACAGTGCCCTGCTCTCAGCACAGTTCATGATATTCCCGAGGAACAGAGGAATGGTTTCTGCAGCAGAGACCCTGAACCATTTGTGTGAGTTAAGGGTCACTCTGAAACTGGGCTATACATGAGGTGGTTGTGTTGCTTTCTCTCAACATGTTCTGATCTCTTCCTGCTTTTCTAGCATCCACCGGACTGACTGAGGATCAGAAGGAATTCCAAAAAGTTGCCCTTGATTTTGCTGCCAAGGAGATGGCTCCTTACATGGCTGAGTGGGATGAGAAGGTAGGACAGCCTCACAAGGGTTGTACTGCTCCCTTTTTCCTCCCTTAGGATGTTATGACCCATAGGTCTCACTGAGTGGTTCCTGCAATAGCTCTGGAGGTTGTCATTGAAGCTGCTGCTGTAGCTGGGAGGGGAAATCATCAGAAATACCTTGAAGCTTTCCTAGCCAGGTTATTCAATCACCTGAATCTTGGATTCACTGCTGAAGGAGGAGTGTGTCTGTGTAGGTACCACGTCTTTGACCTCCACAGTTGACTTAAACTCTGCAGGATGGTGGGACTCGAATTGGTAGCCCAGGGATACCAAAAGAGATTGAACTAACCCTGAATATTCATTGGGATATCTCTGTGTGCCCCAATAGGAAATATTCCCTGTGGAAACGATGCGGAAGGCAGCCCAGCTAGGATTTGGTGGGATCTATGTGAAACCAGACGTTGGTGGCTCTGGATTGTCACGGCTTGACACCTCCATAATCTTTGAAGCTCTGTCAACAGGATGTACCAGCACCACTGCTTACATGAGCATCCACAAGTGAGTGTGTCTGGGGAGGGTGGATGGTGTCAGTCTGGCTGCTCTGTGGCTCTAAATCCAGCTGGAGGCAGCTCCCTCGCTGCTGCTCATTATTTAAATATTCAAATTGTGACCTCGAGTACACACATCCCTGTGAGGATTCCTGGATGGCAGTAAACAAATAGGCCACAAGGACTGAGATGCCACCAAGAAGTAATTTTAGCTTTGTGCTATGCAAGATGGGATTAAGTTCTGGATTTTGTTCTCTGCTCTGCCACTTAAGCTGTCTAAAGATAGTAACCTGCCTGGAAAAAGCCTTTGTGCCTTGGCCATGCTGTGACAGAGCCCAGAGGCACCACCTGATCCCGGGGCTGTCCTGCTTGTACAGACACGTCCAGTGACAGGTCACTTGGCACAGAGAGCTGCAATGATGCTGCCTCTTTCTTCAGGTGCAGTTTTCTGGAGAGGGAGCAGGGCTGAGCGTGGAGGGGAGACTGAGGCTCTTAAACAGGAACCTGCTGTTCCACAGGGCAGTGAGTCTGTGGTGAATGGAAGGTGTAACAATACGTTTTCAGGCCTCAGGGCTTGTGGCTCAACTCCGTGGAGCTTTCCTGTGTTCAGCCAGGGATGTTCTTGTACAGCCTGTGTTCAATCCTGAATGCTGCTCCTTCTCTCCCACCCTAGCATGTGTGTTTGGATGATCGACACCTTTGGCAACGAGGACCAGCGCCGCAGGTTCTGCCCATCGCTCTGTAGCATGGAAAAGTTTGCCTCTTACTGCCTGACTGAGCCAGGTGAGCATCCTCAACTCAACCAGGAAATCTTCTCCTTTCTCTTTAACTGGACATGAACATTGTGAAGGTCTGGAGGTGAAGAGTTTCTTTCCATATTCATCTGGGAGGGGCAGATGATTATTGCTGAGGTGCTCGTGGTACAAACTCAGGTGTCAGGGTATGATCGCAGGGAGAATTTGTAGGCTCTGGACTTTCTGCTTCACTGGCTGCTTCCTTACCTCTCAAACAGGGAGTGGCAGTGATGCAGCTTCCCTGCTGACCTCAGCACAGAAGAAAGGGGACACCTACGTCCTGAATGGCTCCAAGGTACCTCTTTGCTCCTGCTAAAGCTGCCTGCGCACCAGGGCCTGGGTCTCACTGTCCTTCCCATTCCTGCTGTCTCCTGCTGTGCATTTACCCAAGGCTGGACGTGCTCTGCAGAGCTTTCACCAGCTGGGTCCCTAAAAGCCTTTGGCTGTGGGGTCTTTGCCTCTCCATTCCTGTACCCTGCCAGCTGCTGCTGTGGGCTCAGGGTTAGCTTGCAAAACCACCCCAAAGGCCCGCTTTTCTCGTTGTGCCCTCCTGCAGGCCTTCATCAGCGGGGCAGGTGACACGGACGTGTACGTGGTCATGTGTCGCACAGGGGGCCCGGGCCCCAAGGGCATCTCCTGCCTCGTGCTGGAGAAGGGAATGCCGGGGCTCAGCTTTGGCAAGAAGGAGAAGAAGGTAAGAGGCTTGGTTTGTGCTTCCTGTGTGCTTGAGGGAAGTGCAGGACAGACGTCACAGAACTACAGAATCCTTAGGATTGGGAAGACCTCCAAGACCATTGAGTCCAACCTGTGACTGATCCTCACTTGTCAGCCAGAGCACTCAGTGCCACATACAGGCATTCCTTAATCACCTGCAGGGCTGGTGACTCAAATACCTCCCTGGACAGCCCATTCCAATGCCTGACAGCCTTTTCCATGGAGAAATTCTTCCTGAC
Source organism: Nicator chloris (assembly GCA_013400495.1). NCBI lineage: Eukaryota > Metazoa > Chordata > Aves > Passeriformes > Pycnonotidae > Nicator > Nicator chloris. The sequence goes on from WAAE01023748.1 coordinate 679,386, forward strand.
ATCCAATCTGAGCCTCCTCTGCACAGCTTGAGGCTGTGTCCTATGGTCCCAATGAGGTTGTCTGTGCAAAGCATTAGGGATCACTTCATGGATGGGATCAGAGTCCCAGCCTGGCATGGTTTTACCAAGCCAAGTCCAGCTTTGGTGAAGTTTGCCCAATACCCGTCCCTTTGGTAAGTGAAGGATTTTAGTCTCAGGAACATCAAGATCACTTGATTTGTGCCTCTTCTCAAAAACACCCGTTCCAGTTTCCACATGGAGGCCAAACCATGCAGACCATGGGTGCTTTGTGGCAGCTTGGCAGTGAGACCAGGGGGTTGGGAGCAGGTTGGTGGTTCTGTGCTGGAGTTGTGTTTCTCCTCAGGCAGTCTGGAAGGAGCTCTGTTTTTTCCCAGGTAGGCTGGAATTCCCAGCCAACTCGGGCTGTGATCTTTGAGGACTGTGTTGTTCCTGTGGCCAACCGGCTGGGAGCTGAAGGGCAGGGATTCAGCATTGCCATGCAGGGGCTCAATGGAGGCAGGATAAACATCGGTGAGAAAGGCAAAGAGAGCCAAGGGAGCAGGGCAGGATCTTCTTCTTGCCTGGCTGAAGTAACTTCACATTGACTCTGTGTCCTTGGCTTTTCCCACCAGCTTCCTGCTCATTGGGAGCTGCTCACGCCTCAGTTCTCCTGGCTCAGGAGCACCTCAGTGTCCGCAAACAGTTCGGGGAACCCCTCGCTAACAATCAGGTAACCCCTGCAGCAGCTCTGCCCTCCAGAGCTGAGCTCTTCCTCCTCCTGGAAGGGCCATCCCTCACTTCACAGGGCCTTCCCTGGAGAAGTCAAGAACACGCTTTTCCTGAGTCAGGAGGCGTGTCAGGCCTGAGCCCTACCTGAAGGTGGTGGGGCTGTGGCTGAGAGCCCTGTGAGGGGGCTGATGAACCTTTGCTCTGGCTCTGGCAGTACCTGCAGTTCAGGCTGGCAGAGATGGCCACGCGGCTGGTGGCAGCGCGGCTCATGGTGCGCGACGCGGCGCGGGCGCTGCAGGACGGCCGGGAGGACGCGGCCGTGCTCTGCTCCATGGCCAAGCTCTTCACCACCGACGAGTGCTTCGGGGTAGGTCCTTCAAATACCACTTGGGATCCTAATTAGAAGCTTGGAGACCCCCCTGCTTAATGCCCAGGGTGTCAGGGAGGAGTTTGACACTGTAGTGACCCAAAGCCAAGCCCAGAGCCAGGAGCCTGATTTGAGGACAGGATTTTTATAAGATATGGAGGCTGCAGGATTAATCTGCGAGAATTAAGACATCTTTCCACGGTTCTTCTTACACCACTTCCTAGGGGGCCAAAAGGGAGACAGGACAGGGAGCAGAGCATTTTTATTTCCCGAGGAAAATTTGCATGTTGCAGGGTGATCGTTCCTAGGTGGTCTTTCCTAGACCGCTGAAAAATTACATTATTGCTTTGAAAATTATCTTGTCACTTTGAAAAAAACCTTCTTTTGTTACCTTACCAAAATGTCCCTGTAAAGAGAAAGCAAGGAGGGGGGAAAGAGCACTTGACGCTTCTTAGCCCAGTGTCATTTAGAAGCTGTCTTATGTGCTCAGCACCCTGCATTTTTGCTGTTCCTGTGTTTTCTATCCCAAATGAGGGATAGGACGCACGGAGTCGTGTTTCCATGGAAACCAGCGCCCTGCCAGCCCCTCCCCTGAGTGGCCGCCAGGTGGCGATCGGGCGGTTCGGGTTTGCATCCGCAAACCACAGAAATGCAGCGAAAATCGCTTTATTCCCTAAAAATACCCATCCCTGGCTATCTCTGTACCCATTCCTCGGCATTTCTGTGCATTCCTGTTCACGTATACACAGCCTTCACGTGAAACAGGTAACGGGATAGCACCGAGACCAGCACAGATGGGGCCTGAGAGTCACAGCATGTTTTTAAGAGATGAGGTTAGGTGTTGAGAAAAAAAAATTGAGCCCAGGTTCCTGGGTCCTTACCGAGCTTCTGCCACCGACGTACCCTCCACAAGTCACCTCACAGCAGCGTTATGCCCTTAGATCTGTAACCAGGCTCTGCAGATGCACGGGGGCTATGGCTACCTGAAGGATTACGCGGTGCAGCAGTTCGTGCGAGACATCAGAGTCCACCAGATCCTGGAAGGTAAAAGACACTCCTATTGCAGGTGAAGCTGGCAGTGGGGTTAGGAGAAAAACTCCCCTGGAGGTCCCCACCTTCCCATATGACTCTGATTCTTGGGTTTCAGAGCATGCTCTGAGCATGAGGTGTGCCATATGTGAGTGCCCTGGCCGGGAGCTCTGGCCATGTGGGAGCAGTTACTGGCTATTTTAAGAGTCCTACAGCAGAGGAAGATATTTAGTTGTCATGTTAGCAGTGCCTCTGTCCAGTTTCATCCCATTACTCCTGGTCACGTGATGATTCTCCCTTACAATTCCTCTCCTTTGGTTTTGATCTGTGTGCAGTCCTTGACATTGTGTCTGTAACAGTATCTGGCCTTTTCTAATCTCGGTTTGGCCTCCTAAATATTTTGTTTTCCCTGCTTTGAAATCCCCTCACCTGCAACCAGGGTACTTGGTAAGGGACATGCTCTTTCTTACACCGAGTGAGTTTGCAGCCTGTGTGTTGTATATATGTTAAATGTAAAGCAGAGAGCTCAGATGTTGGTATAAATCCAGTTCTGCTCAGTGCCTGGCCCTGCATCCTCCCAACACCCATATAAAAAGCAGCACTAGCTTTCCCAAGCAGTATGCTGGCACTTGGCAGTTGGGTTTCAGCCCAACCCCTCCTAAATGCCACTTCAGCTGGTGGGAAGAGCTTCTCTGTGCTGTAAACTGCACCTCAGGGAAGAGTTCTCTTGGCCTTTTGAGGGGGAAAACATTGGACCATGCCTTAACTGTGTTTCCTTTGCATCCCCATCCTGCTGCAGGTACCAACGAGGTCATGAGGATGATTGTGGCCAGGAATCTGCTACAGGGCTGAAGCCAGGAGCCTTAAAATCCCTCCATCTGTTACAGCTCGGCCTGTTTCCCTCCCCTGCTCGCCAGCTCTCTCCCTGGGAGTGGAGAGGGGGATACCCCAGTGGAAACAGCCTTCCTGCCTTATCCACAGCTGGGTGGCACAGCTGCACGCCGTGCCTGGCAGAGCTGCTGTCACCAGGCTGGCATTGTGCAGCCAGAAATCACAGCTGTGAATGCGAGCCTCTGTCCCCAAATCCCGCTCCTGGCCCGCTTGCCACACGTCCTCCTTGGAAAGAGAAACACCCGAGCTGCTGCTCACGCCTGCTGAGTCAGGACTGAAATGGGAACCTCGGGCAGAGGTGTGGCCTGAGCCCATGGGATCACTGAAGTCTTTATTTTGAAGGAACTAACTGCTCACAGCACCCCTGAGAGCAGATTATCACACCTTCTAACCAGAATGTTTTTATCCCAGGTTGCCTCTTTTTAGCTCAAAGCACTCACTTTGCCCAGCAAACTTTTCCTGATGTCCCAGCCACTGCTTGTTCTCTGTATTCCCGTGACATTTTGGTGCTTAATCTCGAAGAAGCCTTTGCAGCACAAAAGTGCAAATAAAATCTAAGGTTATGTACAGAAATATTGAACTCTGTGGCCTCCAATCAGTGAAATTATTGCTGTGAACAATGTAAGGGGAGTAAAAATATTGGTAAATTAAAGTATTTTTTCCTCTTGGGTTTGGAATCAATAAAGCAATGATTGAAATGTTACTGGAGTGGAAATTATGATAATTTCCTTCTGTGGTGTTTCAGGTGTTTAAACAGAAGTAACAGGGAATTTTTGAAGTAAGTGTTGCAAAATAGTTCTGCTTGAGGGCTTTTTAGGTGATGTCTTTGTTAACCCCTTCAGATCAGCCAGCTCCTCTTTCTTAGTAGTACTTGGCAGGGGAGAAGATGACAGAGCATTAGCAGCAGAATCATGGAATGGGTTAGGTTGGAGGGACCTTAAACCAAATTCTTTGCAGACCCTGCTGTGGGCAGGGATGCCTTCCACTTGTTTGATCTCAGTTTCTATTGCTGGCAGGCCCCAAATGTCCCCTCCCTCACTTTATTGCACATTGAATTTCCCCCACAGGGCAGGGAGGGCAGTTTAAAGGATTAATGCCTGTGCCTCAAAGAGAAACAGCCTCCTGCCCACTGGGGAGACCCTCTGCGTGCCCAAGGGATGCCCTGGGGCTGGGAATGGTCTCTGGACAGTGGGAAGGGGCTCCAGCCAGGGTCTCTGCCCAGGGTCCCTGTCTGAATTCTCTCTCCAGGGTCTCTATGGGGAGTTTCTGGCCAGAGGTCTCTGTCCGGGGTCTCTCCGTGGGATCTCTATCGCGGGTCCCTGCCCGGTTTCAGTGCAGGTTCTCTTCTGGGGGTCTCTATCATGGGCCTCTCTGTGGCATCCGTGCCTGGGGTCTCTCTATTGGGGTTCTCTCTCTGTCCATGGTCTCAGCCTGGGTTCTCTCCTGGAGCTCTCTCCCGGGGCTCTCTGTCCTGGCCCTCAGTCCATGGTCTCAGTCCGAGCTCTCTCCCAGGGCTCTCTTCCGGGGCTGTCCGTCCGAGCTCTCTGTTCGGGCTCTCAGTCCGGGCTCCCTGTCTGAGTTCTCTCCCGGGGCTCTCAGTCCGAGCTCTCTATCCATCTGTCCGTCTCTCCGGACACCCCGGGCCGTTCCCTCACGGCTCCGCCACTCCCTTGCACGCCCCGCCCCCGCGGGCGCGCGCACCCCCCGGCAGCCAATGGGAGGTGGGGGCGGGCCCGTGGGCGGGGCNCGGGCGGGGTCCCCGCGGCGGCGGGGCCGGGCGGGTGTCGCCGCCCCGCCGGGCGCAGGCCCCGCCGCCGGGAGCGGGGTTGGCTACGGGAGATCCGCGCACGGATGGAATCGGCGGCGGCAGCGAAGGGAAGAAGGGTTATTAATGTAATTAACGTAATTAACGTCCGTGCGTCCCGCGCGCTGCCGGGGAATTAACACGCGGGAGGCAGGCTCGGTAGAATCCCGTCTTTTCTGATCGGAGACCTCCGCTCCCATCATTCCTGCAGCGGAACGGGAGCGTGGGAAGGAGCGCGGCGGTAACGCAGCCGCCGGGCCGGAATTATCCGAAGCTTTAAATAAATGTTGCACCTGATATCCGCAGCCCTTGTCCGTCACCAGAAGTGACGGCGGAGGAGAGCCCTGCTTCCAGCGCCATCAGTCAGGTTCTGTGTGGGGCTGGTGCTTTCCTGCCGACCTTGGCTCGGGGGAGGCTTTACATCATCGCAGCGCTGATGGATGATGCACTTGGCGAATCAATCGCTCCGGCAGATCTAACCCAGCTCCGGGGCTCCCTGACGTGCTCGCACCAGCGTTGTTTCCCTCTCTCCAGCCTGTTCTGGGGCTGGCTCTCGCTGTTGTGTGTCCCCAGAGCAGGGTGGTACCCATGGCCCATGCCCACCAGTGTAACCCTCTTATCTTCCTTCTGCTGGTCCTCTTTGACACTCCAGACCAGCAGCTGTGCCTCTGTAGCCCATCAGTAGTAGCAAGAAGTTGTTTAAGGTTCTAGCTTGAATCCCATGTGATTTAGATCACTTTCATTTTGGGGGTGATCCTCTTTCCCAGGGGAGCATATCCCACGTTTGTGGCTTCCAGGTGACAGAAACTCTTCAGTCCCTCACAGTGACATGCTGGAGAATACATGGAAGTACACATGGATATGTGTGGAGATGTAATATAGTTAGTTATTGCCAGCTGGGAGTTTTATAACAGGTTCTTAAAATCATAGTCGGAAGTAAACCTGATCCTCAGAGCTATGGAAAAGCGTTAATAAATCTTGGCATAATTAGAAGCAAAATTCTTGCACAGCTGGCCTTGGGTTTGTGCCACCTGGGTTCTTAGGGAGGATTATCGCAAACTGATACCTGATGGAGGCACAGAATCTGTCTCCTTTAGGAGTGTATCCACAAACCCCTGCATGCAGAATAAACTCCTGCATGCAGAATAAACCCCTGCATGCAGAATTAACTGTTCTACAGAATGCTGTGTTTGTTACCTCAGCCATGGTCTGGGCAGGGCAGCTCAGAGCTTTCACTTTCCCTGGCCAGAGGAAGCCCAGAATAAACAGCAAAGCCCTTGGAGGTCTCAGTGGAGCTTAGGGATTAGCAGAAAAGTCCCTTGTCCTCTGAAGCATGTCCTTTAGCATCAACAAAGAACTTACTGGCTTTTTCCTCTGCTTTGGCTGTTTTCCACCAGCTTTTCCTCCCAACTGGTCTGGATATGGGGTGGTTGAGCACCAAAGGGAAATCTCTCTTGCAGAGATGACTTGAGCCACATTTGTGTTTCACAGGCATGAACAGCGTGGCTCTTTGGTTCAGAAGTTAACTGGGACTTTCCTTTTCCATGTGTTGTATTTTGCACTTCTAATTCCATCTTACAAAGGCTTATTCCATCTTATTGGACTAACTTGTGCAATCCAACTTCAGAGTCTCTGCTCCGGGGTTAGTTGGTAATGGAATGGTTAGTTTGGGGTTTTTGTTGTTTTTTGGTTTGTTTTTGGTTTTTTTTTTTTGCAAAAGAGACTTCCCTGAAGCAGAGATGAAATCACAGAATCATGTAATCCTGGAATTTGGGTCTGAAAGGATGTTAAGGATGACCCAGTCCCACCCCCTGCCATGGCCAGGGACACCTTTCAGTATCCCAGGTTGCTCCAAGCCCCATCCAGCCTGACCTGGAACACTCCCAGGGATGGCTACTGAGGTTGAAAAAGGAAGCCAGGAACCTTTAACAACGTAAAAATAAAAGGATTATTTGCAACTTGTTCTGTCATTATAGAAGTGAGAAAAAAAAAATCTCCTGGGAGCTATAAATTGCTCTCAGGAGGAAGTACAGAGCCCAGGTACACTTCAAACTCTGGCAATCCAGCTCAGGCTAACAGGATGAAGCTCTGCTGAGTCACAGAAATGTTTCTTCCTGAGGTTACTTGAACAGATCCTAATGAGAAATGTGGGTTTCAGGATATCTAGGATAATGTGTTGAAAATATTGGGAGCCTGGGAACTTCCTACCAGCCCTTCTTGGGGAGTAAAAGCACTGAAGCTTGGGAGTTTAAAAGCAGGAAACTTGATGGGAATGTGCCAGGTTAGTTAGGTTAGTTATGCCTGGGATTAAGAAGATGAGCTTAAGTGATTAGTTTATTTTTATCTGGCTGTCTGTGCTTCCTGAGCACAGCCTTCATTCTGGCACCAGTCAGCAACACTTCTGTGTGCAGGGGTAATTTAGGGCTCTACCTAGCTCAGAAACAATTTGGAAATCTTTCCCAACCTCATCTTTAAAAATTGGGGGTTTGCATCTCCAGACCCCTTTGAGCTTTCCACCTCTGGCTCTCCACCTAAAATAGGAGTAGACGTAACTGCTGGTTTGGTTTGCCAAAGTTACAGTCTGTAATTTAGCAGCATAGAGGGACAGGTGGCCATGGGGTATCCTGTTTGGGCCTTGAGAACCCTTTCTTCCTGCTGCTGAAATTCCTAACAATTCCTTGGGAGCAGTGCTGCCATTTCCCAGCCTTGTGTCATCATTCTCTGGCTGTGTTCCTCATGTAGATGAGCATTTTCAGTCCTGTTCTTACTCAGGCAGTCACTCTTTAGATGTGGCAGATTGGTGTTTTGTACTCATTTCTCCTACCTGAGCTGCACTATCATCATGAACTGTTGTTATCTGCCCACCTTCTGGTCCCCCCCAGTCTCCTTGCTCAGCACTGTTTCTGTGGATGGCTGGGCAGTGTGTCTCGTTGGCCAGAGGCAGTGAATATCTAATCTGCCTTCCTTTTCCAGGTATTACCCCTGCCTGCTGCCGATTGTTTCAGAGCCCTGTGAGAATGCTGTGCTACTCAGGTACCCTCTGAGCTTGTCAGCCAGCCCGTGCAGTACCCTGCCAGCTTTAGATTTAGCTCCTTTTAGTCCCCCTGTCCTGTCAGAGGACGGGCAGGCTGCTGGTGAGCAATCCCTGTAAGCCACGAGCTCTGAGCATCCTCACCCTCTGCTAACAACTGCTTTACACATAGCCTAGGCAGCAGCTGGAAGCTTGGGTGTTCCTCTCTTCTCTCCCTGTGGTGTTTCTCCCAAAGATGCGGGTCATTCCTGCTTTCTGGAGCTGGGAATTCATTCCTCACATCTGGCTCTGATAAGGAACAAGCTGCCTTTGTCTGACTCTGTGTGTTCAGAGCTGTGCCACTGGGGTGAGCTGGTGGAGGCAGTAACACTGTGTTTTGTTGATGAAATGGGGTTTTGGTTCAGCCAAAGTGAGCTGGGAGCTTGCAAGGCCATGAGTAGTGCAGGAACTGACCTGAGAAGAGCTGTGACAGCAGGAGTGCTCCCCTGGTAAGTGCTCAGGAGCTGCTGGCCCCGTGGCTCTGCTTCTTCTGGCAAACATTTTCAGGATTAACATAAGCAGTGATGTGGGCAGAGGTAAGTTTGTGGTGACAGCTGATTTAGTCTCTCCTGGGTGATGAAAGTAATCCAGGGGGTTCCTTAAATTCAGGAAAAGGTTCTCTGCTCACAGGGAACAGGTTAGGGGGGTTTGTTTTTGCCATGCTTTGAGTTGGAAGATACCAGAGTCCCCAAGACATTTGGGATGGCAAGGATGAGATGCAGCTGCTGTTGGAACATGGATCTGGAAATCAGCCGTGTGCCCTCCTACTGCAAAGCAGGGAGATGTGGAATTCCAGAAGTTAGGGAAGTGTTTGTGAGTATTGTGAGGGAAAACTTGCCCATCCATGATTTCAGCAAGTGAGTTTCATGCTCTGTGCCTGAGCAGTGTCAGCTGTAGAGCATGGCACAGTGACTTGGGGTGTTCAGGGGGGAAGCAGCCAGTGAAATGGATTTAAATCTACACTTGGGAAGATCTCCCAACTGGCTCAGAGCCTTCTGAACAATCTCTATGCTCTGTATGACCAAGAGTGTGGCTTGCTTGAGAAGCAGGAAGGTCAGAGCTGGTCCTGCCAGGTGAGGCGGGATGAGGAGGACACATTCCTTCCCCAGGACTGCCTGTCTCCTTTTCTCTTCCAGGTTTAACTGGAGTGAGCTGACCCCTCTGGGGCTGTGGGGGAGGACCCTGGGCTTGCAGACAGAGAACTCCCAGTTCCTGCTGGAAGGGATGCCCTTCCGCATTTTCGGGGGCTCCATGCACTACTTCCGAGTGCCCCGGGAGTACTGGGAGGATCGGATGCTGAAAATGAGAGCGTGTGGCCTCAACACCCTCACCACGTAAGTGCCCTCCCCACCCAGCCTCCCCCTGGTCCTCACCACTGGCACTTGGTCCTTGATTCCAGTGGGCCTTAACTCCAATGTGTTTCCATAATTCTTCTTGTGGGAAAAGACACAGAAAAGGATAGTGGGGCCTCAGGTGTTCTCTGAGCATCCCAGACCTCATCCTTCACCTCCACTCTGCCTTTCAGGTACGTGCCGTGGAACCTGCACGAGAAGGAAAGAGGGAAGTTTGACTTCAGTAAAAACCTGGACCTAAGGTAGGTGGCACAGGCACCTCTGTTATGAAACACTGCTGTTTGGAGGGGATGTGTGGTGTTTGGGTGATGATGTTATTTCCAGACGTGCCTTGGTCAGGCAATGGGGACTCGTTCCTTCCCCTGCCTTCTGGAGTCCTGGGGCTCAATCAGTTTAGCACCAGTCCAGTATATTTGCTTCATCAATTCCCTTCTGCTTTGGTACCTAAATTCAGTGGTGATTGGAGTATCAGGAGTGGGGGTTCTGCAGGCAGACAATAATTCCTGTGTCTGGATCCCCAGGGCCTTCCTTTCCCTGGCAGCTAAAAATGGACTGTGGGTGATTCTGCGCCCTGGACCTTACATCTGCTCAGAGTGGGACCTCGGGGGTCTGCCCAGGTGAGTGTGGAAATTGGGCACTTCAGGGAAGTGTTAGGGACAAACAAATCCCAAGCTCCTGATCACACACTCGAGCCTCCCTCACAGGAATTGCTTTGGAATGGCTGGCTGCTTGATGGGGATATTGATTTTCTGTGTCCCCAAATGCTCATTATCTTACGGATCTCTTCTAATTTTTTTTTTGAGTGTTTAAAACAATAATAATTGTTTTATGGTATAATGGTTACAGCAAAAAAATAGAATTGGGGGAACCCATCTTGCTGTTGCACCTTGACTCTGCATAACGTGAACAGGATTTGCAGCTTGATGTAAGAATTTGCTTCATCTCAGCTCCATTTTAAAAGTCCTGCTAGAAATCTGCATTATATGCCTGGCTGTAATGAAACCCCACAGCTTTTCCAGCCTCCTGTTGTGTTTTCCCCTGAAGAACACAGCTGGAGGAGGCTCTGGGAGCACTGGGACTTGCCTGGTTCCTGAGTGGAGCCAGTGCCAGGTTACCACTTGTTTTCCTTACCTGCACAGAGCACAAACCTCAGTGGAGATACTTGGGGATTATTTTTTTTTAACTTTTCACTTTTCACTTGCCTTTGGCATCAAAGCTCAGGTGTCAGGGGCATACTCCTGAGAGCAGAGCTCCTCGTGACCAGAGGCAGAAGCCACCTCCAGATTATGAGAAGTGCATCTGTTGTCACTTGTTGTCACATTACCCACGTGTTTTTTTAATCAGACAGATCAAAATTTCTAATTAAGAGCAACAGTACTATTCTCATGTTCCAGCTAAAGAAGAGATGATTTTTTTTTAAGTCCACAAAGCCACATTTAGCAAAGAGTTGAACCTTTCAGGTCTTTGGAAGGATATTAGTTAAGGCCTCATTGTGCAGAGAAAAGGAAGATACAGGTTCATTCCCCTTAAATTGTTACAGCATTACATTGTTCTGCTCTTCAACAAATTGCCCTTTTTTCTGTTAATTGCAAACAGGACCCAGCCTTGTAAATCAGGAGTAGAAACAATGGGAGCAATTACTTTGTTTTGAGAAAGGATTGGGATTTTTTGAAGGAGCACTTGTTTGTAGAGTGCCCTTGGGAATGCAGGGAATTCACTTCAGAGTGATAAGATTAACCCTTGAAATATTATTGGTAGAGATGATGAAATGAGTTTAGGCCTGAAATGCAGAGCAAAACAAGAGGAAGAGATGGGGAACTGGAGCCTGGATTTATTTACAAGTGAGTGATGGCCATGTGGTGTCACTCACAGCTCGGGGTGTCACAGCTCTGGGCTCTGCCAGTGACACCAGTGATCCCTGCCCAGGTGAGCCTTGATGCTGGTGGGTGAAGTGCCTCTGCTCGAGTGGACAGGAGTCTCTAACACACTCCCTCTCCTGCTTTTCCCCAGCTGGCTGCTGCAGGACCCCGAGATGCAGCTGAGGACAACCTACAAGGGCTTCACAGAAGCTGTGGACGCCTATTTCGATCGCCTGATGCGCGTTGTTGTCCCTCTGCAGGCAAGCACGGTCCTTGTCCCTGCCCAGGGCTGGGGATGGCTGCACAGGGCACTGTGGGCTGTGTGTGACAGCAGCAGGCTGAGGCAATAACAAATGCACCACTTCTGCTGCAGGAACCAGCACAGGCTGCAGTTCTCTCTGGCAGTTTGGGAGCACGGGAGGGTGGAGCTGAGTCCAGCTGACACTGGTGCATCTTTCCTGCCAGCTAGTGTGGTTTTGGTCCCTGTGGTTAGAAATCATGGTGAACACCTTCTTTCTCCCTTTCTGTCCCCCACAGTACAAGAAAGGAGGTCCCATCATTGCAGTGCAGGTGGAGAATGAATACGGTTCCTATGCCAAAGACCCCAACTACATGACCTATGTCAAAATGGTAATGGTGGCACTTCGACTTGTTTCTATGTCAATCTCTCCCATGAATCACCTTCCTTACAGTGTTTTCTTTTTTCTGTGGAACTTTTGAGTGGTTTGAGAGACTCTTGAAAGCATCAGCTGCATTTTCCTTGGATGTTTCCTCCAGGAGTGGAAGAGTTGGCACATGACCCTCTCAGTGCTGATAAATCTGTGTTCCTATGTCTTCCAGAGAAGAGGGTGATGGGGAGCTGGGGAGTGTCTGTTCTGCAGAGCTGGCCTTGATGCAGGTCTGACCTGTGGGTCCTGTTTTGCCTCTCCTAGATGATATTTCATAAAGGTTTCCCTTTGCTGACTTTCCTGGGAGTAGAGCTGATGGGAACAAGTCACCAGCACGTTTCTAAACTTGTGTAATCTGGGGCTCAGCATCAGGCAGGTTAATTTGCCTAATGCCTCCCTTACCCCTGTCAAAAAGAGATTAAACTGTGCCCTGGCTGCTCTGAGTCAATGATGAGGAGTTGGCCCCTGCCCAGGGAGGCTGGATTATCCTGGTGGGTCTCACAGCAGTCTGACCTTTTTGTTTGCTCCCAGCACCAGTGCAGGGCAGGCAGATAACCAGATCTGCAGTGTGTCTCACAGGGTTTGTTGTTTCATTTCTTCTCACTGAATGCTTAAAGGTCTTGCTGCACGTCAGGGGGGTCACCCATCCAGTCTTGCTCTTCTGCTACAGGATTATGGGATCCTTCTGAAACCTTCTGGGTGCCCCAGCTGCACCCTGAGCACCCTGAGGCTCAGGTTGTCCCATTGCTCAGGGTGTCCAGAGGCTCTTCAAACAAATAAATCCATGGCAGGAGTGCTAAGCTCCTTAGGGCTGTGCCAGCTCCTGCACCGACTCCATCTCGTGCCATGATTTAACTCTGCTTACAAGGTTAAATATGAAGTGTGTATACAAACAAATTACAGATAATGCCAAGCAAGTGGTTTTCAGAGCTCTGAATGAAGGGGACACAGAGACTCTGGGGGTCAGAGCAGCCTGCAGGCTTGGCCTTGCTTTTCATGGCTCAGTGAGGAAAGAGCTTGTGCTGTTTCAGACTTGCCAGGACAGATTGCCCTGCCAGGCCTGTGGGTGTATTTTTGCACTGCTGTTTCATCATATTCTGGGATTGTGTGCAGTTTGCATCTGAGGCAGTATCAAACAGTGGTTAGAGATGAAAAAGTGGGAAAGCAGGATTTGCAGGGCTTGGTTTTTGGTTGGAGCTGGATCTGTCGTGAGGTGGGGCTCCGAGTCTTCGTTCTGGTTTGTGGCAAGGTGATGAATTCACATCTTGAATCTGTGACCAAGTTGCATCTTCCTGGAATTAATAAACTCATTCAAAACACCCACAGCTCACACAAAACCTCAAATCCCTGTGCTTACCTCACCTTTTGGGTGCAATGCCTTTGCCTTCCTAAAAGTGAAATCATGTATTGACGTGACCCTTCCCACACAGAGCTGAGCTTCTATTCCTGCTTCTCTGCTGCACTCTGGGAGGCATTTCATGTGTGGCAGCTCTGCTGTTCCTCCACTTTGCATTTGCACTCAAAAGGAGGGGAAGAAACCTAGCATTAATGCAGTGCTCAAAGAATTATCTTAGTAAAATTGGTTAGGAATTCCAGTTCCCTCAGCAGCTGAATGTTGTTGGAATCCGGCATCTACTCAGGTGTAAATTTGGTGCTATGGGTTGATAAAGTCACCAGGTTGTCCTGGCTCTGGGTTGGGTTTGTCTGTAGGCTCTGTGTTGCAGTGTTTCTCTAATGCAGACACCGTGCCATGCCCAGGTCTGCTCTTTGTGCAGGCAGGCACAATAAACAAAGGGCTTTATCACATTTCACAATGAGGAATTTACACTGAAGAGACTGAAGCCTTGTTCTCAGAGCTCCTGGGAGCTGGAGGAGTGACTTGCAATGCAGGTACGGGGAAATGAGTGATTAATGAACAACTAAGGTTTCCTGATCTCTCCACCAAACATCAGCCACTGTTCTGTTAGGATCCAGCTGCAAGAGAACAACCCTGATGGGAGGAACCTTGTGTGTGCAGGTGGATTTTACAACCTTAGAGTTCTCTTTCCTCTGGTAGTATTGAGGAACCACTAAATTCATGGATTATTGAGAATAATAATGGTATCAGATTTGAGAATGTCAGGTCTCAGATTTGCAGCTGAGCTGTCCTGTGGTGGTGTTCCTTGGCAAATCAGCTCTCCCCTCTTTTCAGCTCCCACTGTCAGGCAGTCAGGAAGCCTGAGCAGCTTTTCCTTTCCTCCTTCCACCTGAATCCCTCTTCTGATGAAAGCAGTGAAGCTGTTTATTACACTGATCTCAGAAGCTAAAATCCTGACGTTGGATGCATCAGTGAGAAACCAATCCAGCTTTCTAAAACAAAACAAGGTTTTCCAGTTGTCTTTAAGCTGGGAGAAGTAGGCAGGGAAGCTTCAGGAGGACTGGGAGATGTCACAGGGATAACATTTCATTTCAAGGCACTGCCAGTTGCAGGCTGTCCCCACAGAAGGTGATTCTGTGGTGCTTTGATATCCTGGGGAATGCTAAACTCTGTTAACACAATGGCTTTTGCTCTTTTTAACCCAGGCCCTGTTAAACAGAGGGATTGTGGAGCTGCTGATGACCTCAGACAACAAGAATGGGCTGTCCTTTGGCTTAGTGGAAGGAGGTGAGTGCTTGTAGAGCTGAGGGAAGGCTGTGATCTCTGGGGAACGTGGCTTTGGAACGAAAACAGGGCTTTAATTCACCCTCTGCACCCACTGAGTGTGCTCAGTTTGTGGTAGGAGGGACCCCTTGGCTGGATGGTGCAGCCAGAACAAACCCAGACCCTTCCCAGAAAGGTTTAGAGTGGTTTATTTTCCACTGTGAAAGGTTTAGAGTGGTTTATTTTCCATTTTGGGCGTGTGTGCTTCCCACTGAGTCAAGAGATGGCAGCACCCAGCATTTCTTAATGTTTCAGCAGACTACAGGGCTGAAAATGCTTCATTTCAATATATGGTATACAAATTCCTCAGCAGTTACTAACAGTAATAACTCGTTCCTAAGGTAGATGTTTGCAATTAAAAAGAGAAGGAAAAGAGGTCTATTAAAACCTTGACCTTGAATTTTACATTTAAGCAGTAAATTTAGCAACAGTTTGTGTGGCAGCATAATCTTCTCAGCAAGCTCATTTTGGGGTGTAAAACCTTAGGTGGGTAAAGGAGGGTGTCAGATGTGTAGAATGCAGAAGGATGCCCATTTCATTTTATAAAGTATAATTCCAATAAGTTCTTTAAATGCTGCTTAGCACCCTCCTCCTTTTTCCTGGGAAGAAATGGAGGTGCAGCTGCTTGAGTTTCACTGAGCCTTCAATCTGACTGTTTGGGGCACTGATTCTCAGAATTTCAGGAAATTTCAGCTGGGATTTGCTCTGTCCTTGGCCTCTGCTCTCTCCTGTGCTCCTGCCAATTGCCTGAGGTGTAACTGCTCCCCCAAATTAAGTGTTTGCAGGGTACAGTCTTTGAGTTATCACTCAGTCATAAATAATGTTAAATTTCCAATCTCAGGCGTGGAGATGATTAAAGGGAAAGACTTTCCTGTTCCTTTTTTTTTCCCCCTCCTTTTGCTTTTCCATGTCAGTGTGAGAGGGATAAATTCATTAACTGAAGTCCCAGGCTTTCACCAGCACGGTGATCCTGTCTTTTGGGTTTTTTTGGGTGTGCAGCAGTTTTCAGCTGTGACCACACAGAGTCACTCTCTGCCTGCCACAGAGCTGTCAGGAGAAGGGCTGGTGTGGAAATCCCTGCCTTGCCCTCCTCTCCTGAGGGGATGTTTGCAGCCTCAGAGCTCCTCCTCGTCCTGCTGGGAGCTCTTTGATCCCAGTGTGCCTCTTGGATGTCACAACAATCTGTTTGTTAGAGCCAAGGTGTCCCTGGTCACACGGGGGATAACCAGACTGCCAAGTGGAAGAGCAGCAGGGTGGTGAGGAAGGGGCTAAAGGAGAAGCAAGAATCTCTCCCCATCCCTGGAAGTGTCCAAGGCCAGGCTGCAGGGTTTGGATCAACCTGGGATAGTGGCAGCATCCCTGCCCTTCCAGGGGGTGGGATGGGATGAGCTGGAAGGTCTCATCCATCCCAAACCAGTCCAATTCCAAGAATCCCAAGCTGATCTCACCTGATCAAGCCCTTCTGGGAGCTCATGGGTGGCAAAGCCAAGGCAAGTATAGGTTGGATGTCAGGAAAAAGTTTTTTACAGAAAGAACAAATTCAGTTTTATGTGATCTGCCCGGGGAGGTGGTGGAGTCCCCACACCTGGGTGTGTTTAAAAAAGGATTGGATGTGGCACTGGGTGCCAGGGTTTAGTTGAGGTGTTGGGGTGGGTTGGACTGGATGATCTTGGAGGTCTCCTCCAACCTGGTGATTCTGTGAAAGCCTCTGCTGTCCCTCCAGGCTGAAGGACCATTGTGGGATGCCTTGTGTGTGTGTGGGGAGAACATCCCCTGAGAAGGATAAATAAAGCTCTGGGGACTGGTTCTCTTTTCCATGGTGTGCTGTTAATCTTCACAAAAAGCAGAGCTGGGCATGTTCTCCTTGGGAATTGCCAGCTCACGTATTACATCAGTGCTAAATCCACCTTTTATTTTGTTCTCCTGTCGTGTTTTCTGTGCTGAATTCTTCAGCTCGGTGCACTACATAGGTCAGCCTATTAAAATCAAGGTATAAATAGTGAGAAGTGAGCTTTTTCTTCTGTAAATATTCTGTTTGAAGTGCTCTGCCTGACACAACTGGGGCTGGGTTTGATACCCAGCTAGAAGTCAGTTTTTAATGCTGAATCACATCATCGCTGCTGCCAGAGTTTGTCTGGGAGAAATATCAGCGTGACTGAGGGCTGGGAGATGCAAAAATGGTGGAAATGTGTGCCAGGGGCTGGGACAGTGATCCCAGATTAGTGTCTCCTGTCCTGCAGGCAGGTGTTCCCACTCCAGAGCCTGGGGATGGGCAGAAGCACAGACAACTCCTCCAATTCCAGTTCTCTGTGGTTCTCTTGTCCTGTGGCTGCTCTTGCTCTCCCCCACAGACATGACAAGCTGTGGGATATTGCCTGGGAAGGGATTCCTGCAGCTAAAGCCTGGGAGAGCAGTGTGGCATCCAGACAGGACTTGCTAATAAATTTGCCTTTATGTGGTGCCTTTTAAGTGAGGATCTCCAAGTGCTTTACAGGCTCAAATTAGAGCTGGTGACACCCCAGGAGCTGCTCTGATCTCTCTCTCTCTCTAATATCTCTGCACATTAGAGCTGAAAGATGGCCTGGGAGGATTCCACTGTCTGCTGTGGTTCACTTGGATTCTGCATACCAAGTGAAGGCTTTGATGGGGAATCTCTGAGAAGGTTATTTGGGGGTTCAGAAGGCATTGCAGTTCCCTCCTGCTGATGGGGAATCTGTGAGGAGGTTATTTGGGGGTTCAGGAGGTATTGCAGCTCCCTCCTGCTGGGCTGAGCCCTAAGGAGATGGTCCCCTAGACATTTTGGATGAGTCTAAATTAATACATTTTTCCTTTCCCACTAGCACTGGCCACTGTTAACTTTCAGAAACTGGAGCCTGGGCTGCTGAAATACCTGGACACAGTACAGGTGAGATGTAGAATCACTTTGTTCATCCATATTTTCCAGCACTAGAAGTGAAGCACTGAGACTCTGGGATTTGTGTGTTGGTTTGAGGCTTCCTTCTCATTAGGCCAAATCCTTCTGGAATCAGGGAGGAAGGATTTGAGTATCCTGTTATCCAGCACCTTCTAAAAAGGCTTTTTGATCCAGCTGTGCCCTGTGTGTAGCTGTTAGGGGTTAGACTTCTTTGAGTGTTGGTACCCAGAGCATCCCAGTGCACAATTGTCAGACCTCTCTCTTGGAGTTCCATCATCTTTGTCCCAGACTCTTTCACCCTGGTGCTGTGGGTGCTCTTTGCAGCTGTGTCTGTGCACTGTGATGGCTGTTCATCTCCAGGGCCTCACTCAGGGTAGATTGGTGAAGTTTTAGTGTGTCACTTGAGCACTTTTAACCCCTCCGTGCTGTCCGAGGTGTGCATCAGGGAGGGAATTAATTAATGAATGCCTAATGAGCACTTGGTGTGAACGGTGTCCTGATTGTGATGAGGGAATGGCAAGGTTTGGGGTTAGTGGCAGGTTCTGTCTCTCTCTTTGCACCCTCTGTCCTCTTTTCCTCTGCTCTGCTTGCTGCAGGGGAACGATGTGAGCAGCTGGGGTCTGCCCCCAGCCCTGATCAATCCTCCTCTCACCTCTTCCCTTGGCTTTTGCCTGGCTGTGGAGGGAAGCACTGCTGGCGTGCTGGATGTTCAATCCTACAGCTTTCATTGTTTTCTTCTCCTCTACTGGCAAAAGAGGCTCTGCTGGAAGAGCTTTCACCTCCTTTAGGTCTTCCAAATTCCCCAAACCCTGCAAATGAACAGAAGGTGGCACTTTCCCCACCACATGGATGTAATGTGGCCCCAAAGAAGCAGCTCCTCCTTTGCCATACTAATTACAAGATGGGAAGTGTTTGTAGGGGTTATGAAGCTGTTTTATCTTTCCCTTGTTACGAGTTTTTGTTCCAGAAGGTGATAAAATCCCTTCTTTGACTGCTTCACTGGGGATGGATTGATTAAATGTATTTCCAAGAGCTGCAACGTTTAGATGATTACAGGCAGTTGTTTTCTCCTAATGAAACACGAGTTTCTTTAATGGCACTTTGCCTCAGCCCGCTGCTGTGGCATCAGACACAGCCCCTGTTACACACCAAGGGCAGAAATCAAGCCCAGGGGGCTGGAGGGGGCAGCCAGGTGAGCACATTGCCCTGCCCGTGCCACGGGGACAGGAGGGATGCTCAGGGAGCTGGCAGGCCCTGACAAATGGAAAACAACTGCTCTGTGTGCAGAGCCTTTAATGAAGACCTAATTCCTGCAAACTCTTCCCTGCCAGCACCATATGCAGCATTAAAAAGGCATTAAAGCAGCTCAGGTCTGCTGCTGTACCTTGGCAAGCACTGCCTGCCCTGCACCTGCGAGCTCTCAGCTGGCAGTGGCAGATAAGCAGACGTTTATAAATGTGTGTTTCTAGCAGGAACTAAACACTGACAGTTGGTTTGTCCCTTTGCTGCAGCTCTCCCAAACAGCAGAACTGTTGGATGGCACCTGATCCTGTGCTCTGTGCTTTGTGACCAGCAGAGGCACAAAGCTTTGCTTGCCTGTTCTGGCCGTTGCTGGCCCACAGCTTCTTGTTCCTCACATGCCCAGAGCTCCTTGTGTGCCTTTTTTCTGTGCCAGTTGAGAAGAAAACACTCCTGTAAAACCGAGTCACTGCACTGGGTTTGAACGATGCTTCTCTAGAAAAATGAGGTGACTGCGGGACTGTCCTGAATCCGTTTGAACTCTGTTTTTCTCTTGGCAGAAAGACCAGCCAAAGATGGTGATGGAGTACTGGACGGGGTGGTTTGATAACTGGGGAGGCCCTCACTACGTCTTTGATGCAGATGGTGAGCACCAAACGCTGTTCTTGTAGAACATTTTGTGGTGAATTTCAGCCCCTTGTGAGTGCAGCGCCTTCTCCCCGGTTTAAAAGCCCATTTGGAAGGCTACTACTATAAAAACAAACCCCCAGGGCACCTAAAGAGCAGTGAAAACAGAGCTATCCGAGACTGTTTTAACGACAATCTCATCCTCCTGCAATTGTCTTTGTAATTGGGTCATTAGTGTGTCACTTTAGGAGTCTGACTGAGCAGTCCTTGCAGCTCTCCTTAAAGGCAGAATTCCTGCTGGAGGCCGGGAGCTTTACCCTTTTCCACCTGGAGGAGAGGATTATTGGAATGCATTAATGCAGCAGTGGAGGTGCAAATCCCAACACCAATCACTGCGATTGCACAGGAATGTCAGGGACCAGAGTGTCTGATTTGAATTCCTGGCCCACGTTTGTGGTCTGTGGCCTCCCTGGCACTGCCCTTTTATTTTTGCAGAGATGGTGAATACTGTAGCAAGCGTCCTGAAAACAGGAGCATCCATCAACCTCTACATGTTCCATGGAGGCACCAACTTTGGCTTCATGAACGGGGCTTTGGAAGCTGATGAGTACAAGGCAGATGTCACCAGTTATGGTGAGTTTATTTTCACTGCCTTGCCTGTGCAGCTGTGACTTCCCTGGGCCAGTGACAGTGACCAGCACCACTGAGAAGTGATCAGCACAACCACTGTGTCCTGGAGAGATGAGGTGGGGCACAGCTCAGGAGTAAATTCCTGTCTAAAAGGAGGCTTACATGAGTGTTTCCAAGTCCCAACCCGTTCCAGGGAGTGGGGGATTCCCTTATTCTGAATTGTAAATAGATGATGAATTGCTATCTCTTCTTTCTAGGGAGAGAAGGTGATCCAAGACACCATTTTTTCATTTGACCAAGTCAAATTTTACCATAAATCTCTTCTCATCCCAACAGCCCGTGGTTAAAACGGTTAATTGTTGCCTTTATCCTGTGTGAAATTCTGGCTGTGTGCAAATTAGAACTCTGAAAGTGTGAATGGCTCTTCTCTAAATTAAGGAATTTTGTGGCTGTTTAGTGATGCTCACTCAGATTAACGCGTGCAGATTTCCATACTACAGACAATGCCATGAAAATCGTGCCTGGGGCTTTTATTTCTTGCATGAAGCCATCCCAGAGCTGCTTTATGCTTTTAAAACACGTGCTGCTTTTCTGCTTTTCCAGATTACGATGCTGTGCTGACAGAGGCTGGGGACTACACATCCAAATTCTTCAAGCTGCGACAACTCTTCAGCATGGTCATCGGTAATTACAGACCCAGGAACCACAGCACTGCTCCACCCACACTGCCCAATTAGGGATTTATTTAACCTGGCCCTTCTGCTGGGGCTCTGCTCGGTTGAGAATTCAGGATGGGAGGAGCGCAGGAGGTCTGGAGGGATCTTGAATTTGCCTTGTCTGAAATCATTGTTCCGTGTTTCTTTTTGCATCCCAGGCCAGCCCCTTCCTCTGCCTCCCATGATTGAAAGCAAGGCCTCCTATGGTGCCATCCTGTTGCACCAGTACATCTCTCTCTGGGATGTGTTGCCAGCACTTTTACAGGTAGTGACACCTCTTCTAATGCATCCCAGACCTAAAAGGCATCAAATTCTAGAGCAGTTTGTGCTCTGCCATGTTATCCCACAAGGATGATGAGGCTGGGGGATTTTTTTGCCAAGGATATGCAAAAGCAGCCAATCTTTTATCTCACCTTTTTCACTGCTACTCCTGTTCTCTTGGAATTGCAGTTTTGCAAGGCCTTGGCTCCTTTTTCTGGTACTTTGGCACAGCTTTCTTAGGGTCAGGAGGGAATTTGGGTTGGACCTGTGGCAGAGTGGAACACCTGCCTTAAATGAGCTGCCTCTGCATGGTCTGTCCATGTGAGAGGCCACTCCTGACGTTCAATTTGCTTCTCCTCTGCAGCCCATTAAGTCAGAGTTCCCTGTGAACATGGAGAATCTGCACCTGAACGACAGCATTGGGCAGCCCTATGGATATGTGCTGTACGAGACTGTCATTTTTGGGGGGGGCCAGCTGCACACCAGGGACCACGTGAGGGACCGGGCACAGGTAGGGCCACAGGGCTCCTCAGGGACCCACTCAGGTTGGCTGGAAATGCTTTGGGCTGGGCAGAGAGGCAGGAAATGGGGGAAAACATGAAATGTTAGATTAGTTCTGTGATTCACTGTGGGTCTCATTTCGGCCTCCTGGGCTGCAGTGAGGCTGTTGAAGAGAGAAGTTTTTCTCAAAAAATACTGTGGGAAGCTGAGAGGAAGTGGTTGGGGTGTTTTGCCACTTTGTGGGTCTCGAACTGAGGACTTTTTGTGTGTGAGGCAATCGTGTGTATCACTACACTAGATTCTCAGAGTATGTTTTGAGAAAAACTTATCTCTTCAACAGCCTCGCTGCTGGCTGAGAGAGCCAGCAGCAGCTTAGGAGGCCAAAGTGAGACCCACAATTCACTCTTTCCACTTCCCTGCTAAGCCCCAAACCCTTATCACTTCTAATTAAATTTCCAGTTCCACTCTGCTAAAAGTTATAACATCTTTAAACATCAGAATGTTGAATGTTGTGAGAATATTTTGATTACTTTATTCCCACCTGTGCTGACTGTGACACAGTTTTGGACACTCAAGTTCTCGTTTCAAGCAGAGACAATTTCCTCCCCAAATCCAGCTGGAGTGATGTGATTAGGACATAATTGATGAGCAGTTGCTCTGGTTATCCTGTGCTCTGTTCTGCAGGTGTTTGTTAACACTATGTATGTTGGGGAGCTGGACTACAACACAGTGGAGCTCTCCATTCCTGAGGGACAGGTAACTGCTGGGGATTGCTCAGGGTGTGGATGACAGGGTCCCCAAAGAGGGGGAAGTCTCAGAAAGGCACCTCCTCCTAACCCAGACTGGCTTGGTACCCTCATCAGACACAAATAGTGGGATTTCACTGCCAAGTTACCATTTGTGATTGAAAAGTGGGCTCTGAATGCTTTTCCATGGAGAAAATTTAAGTTATTGTAGCCCTTGCTGCACAAAACTCGCCAGCCTTCCTAACACAGCCACAACATCGAGTACCTGTACCCTGTTATTGCAGATTAAATCCATGCAGGCTTCATCTTCCTTAGCACAGAGCAGGTCCTAAGGGGCTTTGGAGGCTTTTGGGTCTCAGATTGAGTGAGGGGGAATGTCAATCATATTCCCAGGAGTTTTTCTTGCAGCTGCTTTTGACACACCCTCCCACAGCTCAACAAGATGTCACATCTTTCTAGGTATGGAAAGCAAACCCTTGACAAAGCAGAATTGGGAAATCTCTGGTTATTCCTGTCCTAATACTTTGAATGGAGTATTCAAAGGTGTGGGAAACATCATGTACAGAAGTAAAAGCAAATTCTTCCAGTGCTCACAATATCCCAGGCAAAGGGAGCTGGGAACTTTGACCTTGGCAGAAGGTGGCACTGAGAACACTGCACTGACTGAGCACATTGCAGCAGAGCTGTGCTGGCTGTGGGAGCACCTGAGGATGCACTGGTTGCTCTTAAGGCTTGTGGCAGAGTTTATGGTCCCGTGTCAAACTCCCATTTGTGGCTCTGTGAGTGCTATCAAAATGGGAATTAAAAATTCAAGAGGAGGAAAAAAAAAACCACCCAGAAATCTTCAGTGCAAGGGCTGCGAGTTCCTCGCTGTTCACAGCAGAGAACTTTAAAGTCAGTTTGTAAATTGCAGCTGCCAAAGGTGCCATTCCCCCCTTCAACACCTCAGCTGAGGCTGGTGCAGCACTGGTGCAGCTGATGCTTCTCCTGGTTTGTGTTCAGCAGGGCTTCAGGCAGCTGAGGCTGCTGGTGGAGAACCGTGGGCGCGTCAATTACGGGCTGGCACTGAACGAGCAGAGGAAAGGTGGGTCTGGGGCTGTGCTCCCAAACTCTCCCAGACACTCCTCGCAGTGGAAATGCTGCAGAACAGGCTGTGTGCTTTGCACAGAACCAGCTGAGGGCCCAGCACAGCTCTCGTGGTGCTGGTCAGGACTGGGAGTTGGTGAGAAATGGGCTGAGGGAGGGAATGTGTTAAAAAACATCCTCACCCTCCTGTCTGGAGGGATCAGGGGAAAAGCAGTGGCTGCTCAGTGCCCTGCACCAGGGTTTATTTTATAAGGGTACAGCTAAACCCAGGGCTGTCAATGAATCTTGCTCTGCTCTAGGTTTCCTAGGTGATGCTCAGCTCCCTTTCTCTTGCCTGTGAGCATTACTTCACAGGGAGGGAAGGAAAATACCTTTTTAAATCTGTGTTTTCCCTCGAGGGGTTGATATTGGAGGATCACACCATTTAAAAGCTCACACAGTGTCAGGAAGAGGGAACTGCATCCCCTTGAGCAGAATTGACTGAAATGCTCAAGCCTGTCACACACAGTGGTGGAGCTGGAAGGGGTTGATTCTATTTTAGTGGGGAACTATGTGCAAAAGCTCTATAAAATAGATTAATGGAGTTAGGCATGTGAGTGTATCGATTTTATTTGATGCAGAAAAGTTGCATAAACCTCAGTGCTGCCTAGGCAGCCTCAGTCCTGTGATTAGCAGGCTGCCTTAGCACCCAGGCTTTGCCTGCTTCAGGGAGGGCAGCTTCAACAAAAGGGTGCTAAAGGTGAATGACTTATTATATTATGACTTACATTAAAATCCTGGGATGAAAAGCCCTGCACCAGCCCTGGGCATTGGTGCTGGCTCTGTTATGTTTTGCTGTGCCTGTTAGAGAAGTGATTGGCTGCTTTAAAATAAAAATCTGTGCATGGTCAGCTCACTAAACCCCAGCAATGCCAGGAAGCCCCAGGTGCTGCCTGTGCCAGCACATCCCAGTGTGTTGTGCTGGGAGGGCTCTGGGGAGCTGGGGGAAAGGAGAGAATGGAGAGGCCAGAGTTGAGTGATGCTCCCCACTCAGTCTGGATGAGCAATGGGAGCATATGGACTCTAATTCCGTGGCAGAACGTGGCTGCTTTCCATCTCCTGCTGTTCCTCAGACTCAAACAGCAAAATCCATCAGCTTGAGATGTTCCTCACCTCTTCATTTCCCCCATTGCTCTTGCAGGCTTAATTGGTGACGTCTTCTTGAATAAAACCCCCTTGAGGAACTTCAAGATTTACAGTTTGGAGATGAAACCTGCCTTCATGAAAAGGTTTGTGGGATTTGAACTTTATTTCTCTTCCCCGTTTGAAACCAGCTGTTTGCCAGCAGTGCAGTGTCTAATAGGGAGCAGCTAAATGAGGCAACCTGAGGTAACAGTGGGGAGGTGGATTTTTGCACTGGTAAGTTCCTTGCTGATACTTTTGCCTGGAACAGTGCAGGAGCTGGTCCATACCATCATTGAGGGAGAAATCTAATCCCACTGTGCAGGATTTAAAGATTTCCTTGCAGCAGGGTTAGATCAGGGAGGTAAAAGCCAGGCTTACCCAAAGGGAAGGATCCCCTCACACCCACATGTTGGAAATTTTGGGTCTTTCTGGAAGTTAGCAATCTGGCTGATACATTTAGTAATTCAGCCTGGCAAGGGATGGATTAATTCTAGAAAGCTACTGATAGTGCATTAACAATCCAGATGGCTCCCTCTCTTTTATGTTGTTTTGCTTTAATTCAAGGAAGGAAATTTAGCAGGGGGATGTTGAAGAGCCTCTGTCAGCACATACAGAAAACCTCAGCAAATGTTTCAGGCAGCAGATACCCTATGGACTCTGGCCACAATCCAGAGACACTCTTTTCAGTGATGTTTTTAGTATCAGAAAGCAACTTATGTGCATCCCCCAAGATATCACAGCTGCCCCATTTTGTGTAGGAGGGAGAGAGAGAGAGAGAGGCCAAGTTAAACCAAAATGGCTTTTAAAAGGAAAAAAGTCCACATTCTGAAATGCCTGAGGACAGTTTTACCAGGTGCTGAGGGGCTACCTGAAGGATTCTTATTGATGGGGTAACTCACAGCCTTGTGGACTGCAGGGTGTTAGAGGAATATTTCCAGTGAGGAGCATTAAAGCAAGTGAGCTGCCATGGCCAAACAAAAGCAAGATTAGTCACCACTACCCTCAGCTCCTGGCTGCTGACCAGCAGCACTGAAACACAATCAGCTCACAGTCCCCTCGGGGGAGGAGGGAGAGGAGTGTTGTGAAAGGAGCTGTCACAGGCTTTTAGTTGAATAATTCAGTAGCAGCCAGGCTGCACTGGATCAATAACTTCCCCCAGTCCAAGAGATGCAGTTTGTAAGGGTTGGAGGGAGCATGTTCTGACAGAAGCTCGAGGCTTCTCTGGGATTCTGCTCTCCTTATTTCCTCTTCTGCTTGTGCCCTGCTCCCAAATTGTTGTCACAGGTAAGAAGCAATATCAGATTTCCCCTAATGACTGCACACCTGCAAGGATGTGTTTGTGTTCCTCGACAGGAGCCGTGCAGGAATGTCTGCTTTGAGTCCTGTCAGTTCTGCAGTCTCCTTTTAGCAAGCCACAGACATTCAAAGCACCCTGGCAGATCTGAAGGATCCTCAGCAACCAACGTGAAGCAGAGCTTTTATCCCAGGATGGTTTGGGTGGAAGGGACCTTAAAGATCCTCTCATCCCTCCCCTGCCATGGGCAGGGACACCTTCCACTACTCCAGGTTACTCCAACCTGGCCTTGGACTCCTCCAGGGCTCCCGTGGCAGCCACTGCTGCTTTGGGCAACCTATGCCAGGGCCTCACCACCCTCACAGCCAAGAATTTTTTTCCTGCTATCCAACCTAAACCTGCTCCCTTCCAGTCTGAATCCTTTTCCCCTTGTCACGTCACGCTCTTGTCAAAAGCATTTCCCGTTGCTGTGAAGCACCAGAGGTGGTGGCAGCCCCAGGTGTCCTCCTCTTGTAGCCCAGCTTGTCCTGCCAGGGCTGTGGATGGTGGGGACAGAGGCAGGTGGCCCCAGTGCCCTGTGTGAGCTGTCCCTGTCTTGCAGCTTGCAGCACGTGTCTGGCTGGAGCGCGGTCCCGGATTATTTCGTGGGGCCGGCGTTTTTCCGCGGGAGGCTGTGGATAGAGCAGCAGCCACAGGACACCTTCTTGAAGCTGCAGGCAAGTCCTGGTTGTTCTGGAGGTTTTAAACAAGCTGGTGAGAGAGGCACTTGTGCAACAGCTCTGGCTGATCTCTGTGTCTGTAACCTCTCCCTTTCTCTGAGGTGTGACAGTCTCCTCCAGGTAATTGTGTTCAGTGTGGAGAGGTCCTGTGAGAAAACATGTGCAGTACTGACCCTGCAGAGCTGCCAGTGGCCACTTCAGTCTTTTGTTATTGGCATACAAATGCTGTTTTCTAGTTGCAGAGGAGTAATGGGCACAGAAAATAAAGGAGGGCCTTGTTTTATTCCTGTCTCCTCAGTGTGACATGGAAAGAGTCACTTCTTTGTGGCCATGGCATGGGAGTTAGCCGTCCTGTCATCCTTCTGTGGGAGACTGTAAAGAACTTCAGATGAGATTTTAAATATTATTAAACTTCTTCCTCTGATTTCCCTCCCTTAGAGCCAGCCTTGTGCCCAGGCTTATTGTCCTGCTCACTTTCCCATTTATTGGGAAAATTGTATTTGTTGTAAATCAGGCCAGCCAGCAGCAATTCAGTTTTTCTGTCACCTGGGAAGGAGGTGGGGGCAGATATTCCATGCTTGGGAAGGAATAAAGGCCTGTCTGTTCAAAGGGAAGAAATTTCCTGTACAAGCACGAATCACAAATTGCACATTTTTGAAAGCTTTATCCTTTTAATGAGTACATTAAGGATAACTCCTGTTCAACAGGGCTTGTTTAAATGTTCCTGGCTGCAGGGATTTGCACAGGGAAAGCAAGCAGAAAAACTGCAGAAAGTGGCTGGAAAGAATGCAAGTGTGAAAGCAGATTTGGTTTCCTGTGGGGATGCTAACGAGGCAGCAGAGCTGCATCAGTAATTCCGTGTTCTGCCTTGATTCCAGGGCTGGGAGAAAGGAGTGGTGTTTGTCAATGGTCAGAACCTGGGAAGATACTGGAAGATTGGACCTCAGGAAACACTTTACCTTCCTGGGCCCTGGCTGCGGAGAGGGGGCAACGAGGTGAGAGGCTCTGCTGGGATTGCTCTTTGCCTGTTGGGGTTGTTAAAGGTCCTTGTCCCAAAGAGCCAGACATGCACAGGACATCGATTTTCCTTCAGCTGAAAGCCAGAGGGGAAGGACAGTGCTATCTCCTAAGATCTGAAAATGAGGGAAGGTGCTGCTCTAGAGCTGGCCCTGGCTGTGACAGCCTTTGGGGGCTGACAGGGATGGCAGCTGAAGCTCACAGCTCTGCCTCAAGCTGGAAATCAAAGCCAAACCTGCTGTGATGCTGCTCCATCCCTGCACCACGTGGCGGTGCCTCGGTCACTCTTCAGACCCACACTGGCTGATCCCTTTAAATGGTGCTTCCTTCCCCTCCTCCTAAAAATATCTTCAGGCTTTGTAAGAAGGGATTTCCTCTCTCCCTGTGCAGATTGTCATCTTTGAGGAGCGCACGGCGGGCCGGATCATCCAGTCCGTGGACATCCCTTACTTGGGACGGACCCAGTACGTGGACTGAGGGCTGCTCTCCCACGTTTGGCTCACCCTGAGAATTCCTGGTTGCATGTCTGGGCACGTGATGGCTCAGCACCTGGGCATGCTGATCTCCACCAGAGCCAGGGGAAGGGTTTGCCCTCTGGCAGTGAGTTCAGAGGAGAGGACAGCCAGGAGAAGCAGGGCTTGTTCCATGGGTGGATGGATGGATGGATGGATGGATGCAGCAGCTCGTCTCCCTGGACTACTGAGGCCCCCCAGCCCGGATGGCTGCGCATGTTCTGGACCATCTGGTGGGTGTGGGGGAGTAAAAAGGTGCTGGAGGCAGGAGAGAGACAGAGAGAGACAGAGAAAGAACTGAAGCCATCTGAACCGAAAGCTGAGCTCAGCTTTCCAGGGACTTTCAAATTGTGCTATCGCTGGCCTCCTCGTTTTTATAATTAGGTAGGGAGAAAAGAGTTGGTGAACATGTGAGTAATCAGGTGGGGAAAGCCATTTTGGTGTGCTTTGAGGCAGATTTTAGCAAGTCTGTCTGGAAAAAGGCCATTATGTGTTCCCTTGTTGGAAGGCAAGGGGGTTGTCAAATGACTTTTAATTTCAGCTTTTTTTTTCCACTAAGTTTTACTGTGGAGGTCATCTCTCTCTCAAAAGGAAAAAAAAATTAAAAAGTGAGATGTGTTTTGTCTTCTATCAAATGTATCATCATGTTTCACACCAGGCAGCAATGAGAATTTCCTAGGAGGAGAAAAGAACAGGTGAGTCCTGCAGTCCCCTCTCCAGCAGTGCTCACACTGTGAAGCACCTAGAGATGAAATTCCCCCTTGGAAAATGAGCAGGGATCAGATTTTGGCTGGGGTAGAAGCAAAGGGACTGCAAGTGGGAAAACTCATCCCTGCTTTCTCCTTAAAGCTGCTGTGGGATCCTGGGTCCTGGTTTCTTTTCTCTTTTTGTCCCTCTAAACAGAAACTCGGGATTTAGGTAACCATGACGTTTTTTTAACTCACCAGCTCCAAGGCACAGAGGAGCTGCAGCCTCCTTAGGGAGAGGGAGAGATCAAACCTGAGCTGTGAATCCTTCAGAACCTCCAAGGAGTCGCTGCTTTCTGTGCCAGCACCAGGATTCAGGCTCTGAGAGAAACACCAGACTGTGTCTGTAACGGAGGTGCAGGCTATTCTGGCTCTTAGAAACCATCATTTTATTTAACAAATTTAAATACAGTTTGTTTAAAACTGAGAACAGACAGTGCAGCTGGAACACACTCCATCCTGGCCAGGTCTGGTCACACCTATCTCTGCTCCACTGGAAGGGCTCCTGTGGCCAGAGCAAATGTGCAGGGCTGTGTTCAGGACTCCATCCTTTGCATTTTTCTGAAAGTTGTTTCCTTCCAAGGAGGGAGGGTTGGAACCCAGCAGGGACTGGAATTCAGGTTAGTGAACCAAAACATGCAGCTCGGAGAGGACATCAGTTGGAAACTATTTCAGTGCTATGAAAACTTGGTAGTCCTTGAAAAATGTCTCTGTCCACTGCAGGGCTTGCAGACTGAAGGGAACTTGGAAGGCCAGTACAATAACAGAATAAATCTACTTGAGTGCAGAGTTTTAATCCAAGGTAACAATACCTGTTCCCATAGAGCAGCCAGCAGCATCCAACACTTTCTTTCCAAGTAGTGCTTCAGCCATTGCCTCTAAAAGGAACATTTTTGTAAAGGCTTCTGTGGCTGGGAACGAAAGAATGTGACTTTTCCCCAATGGTTCTGATACACAGCGGGAGAAAATAACTTAAAAAAATATTTTCCTTTTGAAACATCAAGAAATACACAATGTCATTAGTCCAAGGGGAGACTTCTGCACCGTGAAGCCAACAATCAAACCCAGAGCATTTTAATAGTCCTATGTGTTAGGGCTAAAAATAACCAAATCTATTGCAGGATTACATTTTCCCCTCAGTTCAAAGGTAAAATTGTGCTTCAAAACTTTTGAAGGAATTGGGACAGCGGCGGGGGGGTGATCAAAGCTTTGACAACAGTTGTGGAGGGGGAGGGAATTTAGGGGGTTTGGCTGGGGAGAAGGGGCCTGATGTACCTCAGTTTTTATCTCAGCAAGTTTGGCAGTCTCAAACAGAGTCACCCCTGGTGGCAGCACCCCCAGATGCTGAATAAACAGAGCCCTGAGCCCAGGATCCCCTTCCCAAGGGTGCTGCTCTCTCCATCTCCTGGGAACTGCTCCATGGTGGCTTTTCACACCAGCTCTGCAGTAGCAGAAGAAGGAGCTGGGGCTGAAGGATACACTCCAGTCAAATGGGAAATGCACTGGAATCACCTCTTAGCATCCAATCCCTAGTTTGAAGCCGTTTTATTTTTAAGAGTGGAAATTTGCCTTTATATAGGAGCACCCTTCAGAGAACCCCACACCTAATGCTCAGGAGAACCAAATGAGGGCTAAACAGGACCAAGATCTGGATGAATATTGCTGTGTATGGTCCCAACAATCTCATTAAACCCCACTGCCAATTACCCTAGCATTTTTAGAGAGCCACATGCTGGAGACATGACTCCATCCAGGATCAGTGGTGAGCTGGTGGTGATCAGCAGCTCCCTGATCCCGTCCCTCCATCCCACTCTGGGGTCTTAGAAGAAAGATGGGGACAAACCTTTTCGCAGGGATAGGACAAGGGTGGGTGCTTTTAAACTCAAAGAAGATACATGAGATATAAGGACATTTTTTTACAATGAGGGTGGTGTCACACTGGCACAGGTTGCCCAGAGAGGTGGGGGATGCCCCATTCCTGGGAATATTCCAGGCCAGGAGCAACCTGGTCCAGCTGAAGGTGTCCCTGCCCATGGCAGGGGGTTGGACTAGGAAAGGGAGGACTTGGAAAGTCCCTTCCATGATTCCGTGACCACAGAGGAACGTCAGGGAGCCTCACAAACTGAAACTGCGGAAGGAAAAGGAGAGGGAAATCAGAGAACAGTGGTGCTTAAAGGGTTTCTTCTAACCCGCCTCCCCCAAACCCTTCCTGGCTTGTGCAGCGTCACCAACACCGATTAAAGGAGGTTTCAGATTAAGGGCTAAGGTGCCATCTCGGAAGGCAGCTGTCCCCTCCACGGCCAGGGAGCTGCTCAGGCTGTCGCACACACGGCCACGAGGTCGGTGTTCCTCAGCAGAAGCAGTCCCCGGGGCCACCGCCGTGGCTGTCACCCCGACCCCAGGCACACAGCCCCTGCTGGGTGCAGCCACATCCCAGCCGGAGCCTGGAGCTGGCAGTCCCGGCTTTCTGTGCTTTGTTCTCCACCTCCGGAGCGTCTGCTCGTGCTCCCCGGGCAGGAGGAAGGGCAGGGGATCCGGGCAGGATTTATCTATGCAGTGTCGCTTGGTTTTTCAGAAGGCTGAGACTCGTGGGAGTGGGCAGAGGTCCCGGCTCCCGCCTGGCTGCCTGGGTGGGTGCTGTGCAGAGGGACCTTGCAGGCTGTGCATGAAGAAATCTTCTGCAAGAGACACAAGCAGCGTGGGTGTCACCCCTGTGCCTCGCCATCCCAAAGCCCTGGCCCACTGCAGGCCCCAGGTTTGTGCTGCCTGGGGGAGCAGCACTGGGGCTGTCAGAAAAACCCTTTTCCTGACCCACAGATGGGGCTCCTGAGAGGTGTTTTAAAAGGTTTTGTTCTATTTTCAGTCTCATGAGAAGGGTGAGACGATACAGATGTTACAAATTACGCTATTAAAATTAGAAGCCAAACTATTTTTTAATTACAATGCGTTGTAAGCCTTTTTTGGCCTGTCAGCTTTTGCCACACAATGCTGCTGATGCTTCTAAGCCAATCATCTAAAAACACGTGGATCATACTACAATGCATCTTTCACAGTTCTAATTTTCTAAAATATCTGGTCTGTTTGCAAGGCCATCATCTGAAACTTCTTTCCAGTTCAATCATCAACGTCTTCCCTATCCCACGGCTTCTCTAGGTCAGCACACCTTATCTCAGAGTTTGCACACAGATGCACAAGGCTGTGTGAGCCTTCAGTCAGGCTTTGAGAATTCTCTAAAATCCATTTCCCACGTGGGGCCAGCGCTGGAGAGCTCCAGCCCCTCTGCAAAGCCCCTCCCTGGCACAGGGAGCCTGGTGCAGGCTCTCCTCCTGCCCTGCCAAGGCCACGGAGCAGCAGGCAGGGCTCCATCCTGCTTCCCCCAGGGAATGGGACATAAGGGAGCTCCTTGCAGGTGAAAATTCACCACTGCTGAGCAAATCTACCCCCTTCCTGCTCTTGCTTAGCAATCAAGAACAGCAACCTCCTCTCCTTCCAGGCCTGGTTCTGTACCCCAGTGAAAGGGAGATGTGCATTTCTTTTTTTGCTGATAATAATGAAGGACAGCTCCACGGGCTGGGTGCAGATACAAGGGAATAGCTGGTCCTTCACTCCTGCAAACCCACTGCAGAAACAGCCAGGGCATGAACAAATACAAGTCAGCCATCAGTGTGTGTGTTCTGTCCTCCTTTCCACTGGGGTAGACACCCCATGCTCTCCTCAGGTGAACAAACACCTCAGGTGGGGTTTAACCCACACCTTCCCATACCCATCACTGCCTCTCCGTGGCCTCAGTGTGGGTCTAAATTCAATATTTCCCTCAGTGAAAGATTCTGCCTGACCAAAAATCGTTTTGCTGGCACTGCTTTAGCTTTCCTCAGGTGTTTGCAGGTGGATGAATCCACACCCTTCACCCCTGTGCTTTAGCTCTGTTAAGAAGGCAATCTTGTTTACACAAGGATTTTTCTTAATGGTGCAACTTCTGCCTAAACTCCTACTCCCTGCATTTCTCTTCCCCTCAACCTCTCAGCAGCTATTTATCATTTTGTCTTAAAAACAGATTAACTTCAAAAAAGAGACATTAACGAACGGTCTTGAGAAGTTTAGCAGTAAGGGAAGGTCAGGGTTGTTAAGCACAGAAATGAAAAAGC
The DNA here is from genome assembly GCA_013400495.1 of Nicator chloris. Classification (NCBI taxonomy): domain Eukaryota; kingdom Metazoa; phylum Chordata; class Aves; order Passeriformes; family Pycnonotidae; genus Nicator; species Nicator chloris. The sequence goes on from WAAE01023748.1 coordinate 712,152, forward strand.
ACATTTTAAAGGGTTTTTATCTTTCTCCTGCCCTTGTGCAGCTGCTCACTGCTGTTAGAAACATGCTCTTACCTGGTGTTGCTCTCCATTCAGCCATGCACAGTCAGATTTCCACATTGGGATCTGTGAATCCTTTCTTGCCCTCGTTCACCAGCACAGGCTTCTCCGTCCTTGTGTGCCAGACTAGAATCTGAAGAAGCCAGCAGAAGTCATTAACTGCACCTCTCCAGTGCACTAACAAATATTCCTGCACATTAAATCAATAGTGCAATTTAACCAGCCACCCTGGAGCCTAATGGTGCATCCACGGCTGAGAGGGGCTTTGCATAAACCTTCATTTAGGCAGAGCTGCTGCTCTGCAGAATGCACAGTGCACAGAAATTACCCATTTTACAGCGTGCTGCCGTGGGACATTAACCTGCTCCTTCCATGTAGTTATCGAGCAGCTCCCTCCGAAGGCTCATCAGCCTTGCAATGGGGTAAGGCAGCTCCTCCCAGCCGGGGAATCACCTCCCTGCTTCCCCACATTCCTCTCGCTGCTTCTTGCTCATCACCGCACACCCCGGCCTGGGGAGTCACTCGGAGGGGAAATGTAAATCCCTGGCATTCAGCTGGGAGGGGAGAGGCACCACCAGCTCTTCCCATCACCACCCCTGCCTTTGGCTGGGGGAAATACAACCTGAATTCTTCAGCACGTCCCTGAAAATCCATTACTGGGTGTTGCCTTGCTTTTTCAGCCTTCTAATGTTTACCTTGTAGAAATTCTTTTCTCACGCACATTTTCTGTAAATAATAGATTGTTTACGTTCTTTCATAAAAGAAGAGTTCTCTTAATAAACACCTGTCTTGACCAATGTAATTAGAGAGGTGTTAACTTTCCTTACCAATCACTTAGTTTGCTTGCTATACTATAAAATAGAGCCAGTGCTGTAATAAAGTTAGCTCTCTTGGTTGAACCTGAGTCAGAGCTCGTGCAGTGTTTTTAGCGTGGCAAGTGCAACAATTGGGGAGCAGGCATCATCCTGTCCCCTGACCTCAGCATCACTTTTCACTTTTAAATCCTTTCCAGAGCCTAAGAAGCCACGGGAGTGCCACTGGGCTGGGAAGGACTCACTGCTGCTGCAGTGCTCTTGCAGCCTCTGCTGCCTCACCGCTGCTGAGGCAGGAGCTGGGTCCAGAATCCTCCCTTCTTCCCACCAGCTCCGGGCTGCACACACCCTCTCATAACCCAGCATGACCCTGTGGATCCCCCCAAAAGCCCCCTCCCCAATCCCTTTGGAATGCTGGCCCCATACAACCACCCCTTATTCTGGCCCAGGTATTAAAACCCCTCCCCAGCTTGCTTAAAACAGAACTGAAGCTCCTCCTAAAAGCTTCCCTCGGTCTTGGCAGTGAAGTTGCACAGAGATCAACATCTGTGGAGGAGAACTGGCAAAATCTGAGGTGGTTCAGTGTTTCAGTGGGGCTGTTACAGGAAATTGTTTCTACTTGCTGTGCTCAGACGGTCCTGGAAGCTGCTTAAAATACTCAATTATACTCATTGCTTTCCCCTAGAACTGGGATTGCTGGGAGCAGCTTTTCCCTCTCTGAACAGGTTTCCTGCCTGCCCTCACCTGTGCCTGGCTGTTTCCCCCCTTTCCTGCCTCCCCTCGCCTGTGCCTGGCTGTTTCCCACCGTTCCTGCCTCCCCTCGCCTGTGCCTGGCTGTTTCCCACCGTTCCTGCCTCCCCTCGCCTGTGCCTGGCTGTTTCCCACCGTTCCTGCCTCCCCTCGCCTGTGCCTGGCTGTTTCCCACCGTTCCTGCCTCCCCTCGCCTGTGCCTGGCTGTTTCCCACCGTTCCTGCCTCCCCTCGCCTGTGCCTGGCTGTTTCCCACCGTTCCTGCCTCCCCTCGCCTGTGCCTGGCTGTTTCCCACCGTTCCTGCCTCCCCTCGCCTGTGCCTGGCTGTTTCCCACCGTTCCTGCCTCCCCTCGCCTGTGCCTGGCTGTTTCCCACCGTTCCTGCCTCCCCTCGCCTGTGCCTGGCTGTTTCCCACCGTTCCTGCCTCCCCTCGCCTGTGCCTGGCTGTTTCCCACCGTTCCTGCCTCCCCTCGCCTGTGCCTGGCTGTTTCCCACCGTTCCTGCCTCCCCTCGCCTGTGCCTGGCTGTTTCCCACCGTTCCTGCCTCCCCTCGCCTGTGCCTGGCTGTTTCCCACCGTTCCTGCCTCCCCTCGCCTGTGCCTGGCTGTTTCCCACCGTTCCTGCCTCCCCTCGCCTGTGCCTGGCTGTTTCCCACCGTTCCTGCCTCCCCTCGCCTGTGCCTGGCTGTTTCCCACCTTTCCTGCCTCCCCTCACCTGTTCCTGGCTGTTTCCCACCTCGTGGGGTTTCCCTCTGGTTGCCATGACAATCCCCTGCACACGGAATCCTGCAAACCTCTTCCACCCAGCGCCTGCCTTCCTGAAAAACCAGGCCACCTTCTGCTTCTGAAGGATGAACAAAGCACCTTTCAAGCCCTCCTGGTTCAAGCAGAGCACCTTCCCAAGGAGCTTGTTTGACCAAATTCGTGTCTGATGTGAGCAGTCACCTCCTGCGTGGAGCTCAAATCTCTGTTAATACTGAAGCAGTAAAGACCAACTGCTGGCTGGAGTGGGTCCAAAAATCCATTTCCTCATCCCCCAGAACCACTTCAGAGCCCGCCCATCAAAGCCAGCCTTGACTGCAGCCCTGCTCTCCCCACGGCAGCCACGCTGCTGCAATTACTGCGCTGCCTGCCCGGGAAAGACCAAACCCAGCAGGGCTCACGAGTGGCTCTCAGGGCTCTGCAGCGATGGAGAAAGGATAAACCAGGTGCTGGAGAAATCCTGCAGCCAGTTCTCCTCTTCAGGGAGAGCTGGTGAGAGCCCTTTGCACGCCTGGCACTGCACACCCAGCCCTGCTGGTGGCCCAGGGACTCACTCACACTTCGGCACAGGCTCCAGAGCAGAGGGCACAGCTACACATCAGCAGTGCTCTCCTTCAGCTGGGTCCCACTCCTGCACTCCTAAAGCCAAATGCCAAAAAAAAAAAGGCTGATTAAATGAGCTTTAAAGGACCCATTTTCAGAGTTTGCAGCTTGGTACAGCAGCTTTTACCATTCTTCATGCTGTGCTCTTTAACGTGGGAGGTAGATCACCATTTAGTACAGAAGCATTTGCTTTTCCTTTCAGCCAGTGCTTGTTTTTTTTTCAACAAGCAGTGTGTTTTATGCCTCAGAGAAGCTTTGGCTCTCTCACAAGAGACAAAAAAGTGAGGGGGACGAAATATCTGACTTTTCCTGAGCAGTGCTTTCATACAGATCACCTGAGAGACTCCCCTTTAAAAATAAAAATAGTTCTTTTACTGCAAAAAGTTTTTAAAAAGTTTTTTTTACTGCAAAACCCTTCCACTCATTTTCAGCCCTGCCATTCGGAGTCACAGGACTCAAAACAGATCTAGGAGATCACCAGGCTGCATCTCCACAGCAGAACAATTCATTGTTTTCCAAGAGGAGATTCAAAAGCAAACAGAAAAGTTCGACCTGCAGTGGGAGGGGATCACAGGGCTTCCAGCACAAAGACCCTCCCAGGAGGGGTTCAGGAATTCGTGTTTGAAATGGAAACTACAGAATGGGGAAAAAAAAATAATAATAAAAGACATTGGGCTGAAGGGGCAGCTCTGCTCTCCATTCTCCAGCCTGACATAAAATGCTCCCCCAGCTGTGGCATTAATGGTGCCCATGGGCCCCTGTGTCTGCTTTAGTCCTCCCTGGCTGAGCTCACTGCAGATTGTTCCCCTGGGTGTCCATAGAAAGGGGGGAGCAGAATGTTCCCCCCCTCCATCAGCCTCAGGGAGTGCCAAATCTCAGACCTCCCTCCTATGCCAAGGCATGGAAGGGAGGAAGGTTGGATTTGGGGCGTGGGGAAATGCACAAACAGCAGAACTCCAAACACAGAGAGCCCTTCCAAAGCCCTGTTTCCTTACAGCTCCAGGATAAACCAATCCTTCCCTCCTCATAAGGGGGGATAACTTTCTCCTCAGCTATTAATACCAACTTTCTTTACTTCCTCCTTCATTTTGGGCAGTTCCCAAACCCAAGAAAACAAGCAGGATATGTGATCTTTGGCCTAAACTTCAGCTTTTTGCAGGAGCGTGCGTTTGTGGGCTGAATTCTGATCAACATTACCAGCAGTGCACACAGGGAAGGCAGCATTTTTGGAGAACAGATGTCTGTGCTTATCTTACACATTCCTCTGATCCCTCCTTAATGACTCTGTCTAAGCACATCATAATTTTTAATGTAAATCTCCCTGCAAAGCAGGTGTGTGGTTATGTTTAACAGGAGCAAAGCAAGACAAGTGCTGGGAGCACAGGAGAGACAGAGGAGCCTGTGCTTTGATCTCGGGGCCAGAGGACCCCAGAGCACAGCTGGCTTTGGTCCTTCCCTGCTGCTGGCCCAGACTCTTCTCCTGCTAAAGTGGGTGAGGAAAAGCAGAAATGGACATTTCCAGGGAAATGGAGGCTGCTGGTGCTGCCTGAGGCAGAAAGGCAGAGCCCAACCTGCCAAGCTGCACTCAGAGCCTGCCAGGAGCAGACAGCACCCAGCTCACAACAAGGACACTTGTCAGCTCTCCCCAGCCCAGCCAAGAAAAGAAACTCAGTCTGCTTCTGATGCTGGGCAGCCACCCCTGCTGCTTCCTCCCCGTCCCTGACCTGTGTCACTGCCCTGGCTCCAGCACCATTTGTTTCCTCCTGCCTGGAAACGACATTTTCCTTCCTCTCCTTCCTCCACGTGTTCCTCCAGGGCCGTCATTTCCCACCCCCAGCCTTTTAGCACAGCTTCCTTCCAACAAGTATTTATTTACAGTGGGGACAATGGATCAAACTGAGTAACTGTCCGTGGAGCAAACAGCCCTGATCTTCTGTACACCATGTAAAAGCAGCCTGTCCATCCCTCCTGCCTGCTGGAAACACATTTATTTCCACACAGTGCCCAGGAACAGGGGTCTAATTTTAATCCAATCTTTTTCCCCATTCTTGGGAGGTTGGGTTGTTTGTCCCTGCGTTGGACAGGCATAACCAGAGAAATGTGGATTCAGAGAGGCACAGCAGGTATCAGATAAAACCCAGACTTGCTCCTTCCCCTTGCCTCCTCCTCCTTTTCCTGGATTCCTTGTGAGAGCACTGCTGAACATTCAGATTCCTGTTTTTTTCCATGGCTTTGGAGCAGTGCACATGGAAATCAGGCAGAGGGTATTAGTCACATTTTCCTTCCAATCCCAAAAAGGATGGAGACCTGGATCCAACACTGGGGCTGTTTGCAATAACAACTTATTTACAATAAAAGAACAATTCTGTTGGGGTAATGAGGCAATAAACACCCTCTAAATCAGACTAGCTGATGTTTATAACAGACAAAGGTGTGAAAATGCTACAGGGGGTCTCTGATCTCACAGGGACCCCCACCACACCTCCAGCATTTAGGGAACCCAGTCACAAAGCATCAAAGCCCTTGACAGCAGCTCTGTGGCAGATGGGCTGCGATTGATGCCTGTCACTCATACCAGCTTTGTCTCATGGTGTCTCCCACGCTCCCTGTCAGCCCAGACAGATTCATCTCTCATCTCAGACAGGGAAGTCTCCAGGAGAAGAACCATCCATGGTTTCTATTTTGTTTAGCACACGGGGTCCTGCTCCCTGACCCACCAATGTGCACAGGCAGCACTGATCAGTCAGCTGACAGCAGTAAAATCCCCCCCCAAATGGAGCTTCCTGGAGCTCAGAGCAATATCCCAGGCACCAAAACATTTCTGTATTATCCCTGACGCAGAAAGATCCAGGTTTTTGTGGGCACCTACAGCACAGACCTTGCACAGATGTCAGGAGGGAGAAGACAACTTGGCAGCAAGGCAGAGACTGTGAAAGCAGCCCTTCCCTGCAGCCAGGGAAGGCTGTGGCTGTTCGTCCTAGGTGACAGCTCACACCTGAGCCAAACCTCAGCATGCCACAGCACTCAGACCCCCACTCAGGAACTCACATTAAATAACTGACATTCCACACATGGAATTCCCTCCTCCAGGAGATCAGCAAGGCCACAGGAAAGCCCACCTTGGAAAATTATTTCCATTATATTTTTTAGGGGTAATGTAAGAAGGAAGAACAGGTACAGGGTAGGATTTAGGGAAAGGTTCTTCCCTCAGAGGATGCTGGGCACTGCCCAGGCTCCCCAGGGAATGGGCACAGCCCCGAGGCTGCCACAGCTCCAGGAGCCTTTGCACAGTGTTGCAAGAGATGCCCAGGGAGTGCTGTGTCCAGCTCTGTCCCCTCAGTCTAGGAAGGACACTGAGTGCTGTGTCCAGCTCTGTCCCCTCAGTTTAGGAAGGACACTGAGTGCTGTGTCCAGCTCTGTCCCCTCAGTTTAGGGAGGACACTGAGTGCTGTGTCCAGCTCTGTCCCCTCAGTTTAGGAAGGACACTCAGTGCTGTGTCCAGCTCTGTCCCCTCAGTTTAGGGAGGACACTGAGTGCAGTGTCCAGCTCTGTCCCTCAGTTTAGGGAGGACACTGAGTGCTGTGTCCAGCTCTGTCCCTCAGTTTAGGAAGGACGTTGAGATGCTCGAGCACGTCCAGAGGAGCCAACGAGGCTGGTGAGGGGCTGGGAACACAAACCCTGTGAGGAATGACTGAGGGAGCTGGGGTTCTTTAGCCTGGAGAAAAGGAGACTCAGAGGTGACCTTATCACTCTCTACAACTCCCTGAAAGGTGGCTGTAAAGCTGTAGTCAGGTGGGAGTTGGTCTCTTTCTCCAGGCAGCAATTGACAGAAGAGGAGGACACAGTTTGTTGGGGCAGGAGCTGGCCTGGATGACCCTTGTGAGTCCCTGTGAACTCGGGACGTTCTGTGATTCCGTGAAGTGACAGAACGCTGGGGAAAGCCGGGATTTCTTCCCCCTCTGGGAAGCACCCCCCGCGAGGACGAGAGCGTACCTTAGTGCAATTGGCAGCCTTGGGCTCGAGGTCGTTGAGGGTGACCAGCTCGCGGAGCAGGCTGCTCTCCTGGTAGCCGCCCTTGACGCCGCGCAGTTTGAAGTAGGCCTGCGAGCGCTGCAGGATGAGGCGCAGGTTGACGGCGAAGCCGGCCATGTCGATGGCGAAGGGGCGGTGCGGGTCGAAGACGGTTTTCCAGCCGTACACCTTCCCCGCCGCGTTCACCTTGGGCGACTCGTAGCGCAGGCCGCCCACGAAGGCCACGGGCCACACCGACACCTTCCTGGTGCTGCGCATCTGGGGGGACCACACACAGGGACACGCTGAGCCCCGCCTGGGGTGTTATATGTATAATGATAATTCATGCTAGAATTCCCCTTTTCTATTGTATATAACTAATCTTATCTGAGATTCAAAATCTGTCTAAGCTTTTTACGGGGAACCTGCTTCTCCGGGGAGACTTGAAACCTCATGTGGAAACAACATTTACATCTGAAGTAACAATGGGGAATCACGAAGGAGACTGTGGCCAATGACCGATGCTTAACGCGTGATTCTTATCAATCGATAAGGATAAGCTCATGGGCCTCCACCCAAACCTTCATCTAAAATTGAATCAAGAAATTATCACCCTCGATGAACCTTTTCAGCAACTCCGGAGACCGGTGTTCAACGACTATGGATTTGATCTGCACCAAAAAGAAAGACTTTGTTTCTATTGCGGACTCAAGCCTGGGGGCAATTTTCAGGTATAATAACCGAGAGGCCGACAGGCCAAATTGTGGACAGAGAGGTGGCGAGAGAGAGGGTTACACTCTGTTCACCAGTGTCAATATCCTGGGCTTGACACTTTGTCCGTTTTGACTGTGGTTTTATCCAAATTCCTTGTAATCAATAAATTTATTTTTCTATTTTAATTCAGTTGGTTTGGCTCTCATCTATAACATGGGGGAACCCCGAAACCCCTTGGGGAAACCTCCAGCCTGTGCCCTGGTGTCACCCTGATTTTTTTTAGCCTTCTGCTGTTTGTTCTTAGAAATTCTTTTCCCAGAGATTTTGCTGTAAATAAGTGTCGCACTAGGACACGAAATAGAGACGCGGTCTGTGTGATATCCAAGGCAAAAAAGGGGCTGACTTTATTTCTGACCTCAATATTTACAGATTTCTGAAAGTTACTATGGATGGGAGGGTGAAACGACCACCTCTCACACCCCACTGCTCAAAGCAACAGTCAATCAACTTCCTCTTCCTAACAGAAAGAATTCTAAACAAAGAGCGGCAGTTACAAAAACAAAAGTTGTTTACATAAAAACTGTGGATTCTGACTCCAAGAATGTAATCTTATCAAAAGGCTATGAAAAACTTGGGAAAACAGGGTGACAAATAAGAGACTTGTTTATGTTAGTTTTATCTATGTTTTTCATTCCTTCTTAGAAGAAGAGAGCTTTGATAGACATCTGTCTTGACCAATGTGATTGAGAAGGTGTTAACTTTACCTACCAATCACTAAGCTTATTTAAAATACTATATAAAAGAGGCAGAAGTTAAAATAAACAGGTTTTAGCTCTCAGAAATCAGAGTCCGTGTCTTCATCTCCTGTCCTATTGTGACACCCTGGTGTTGTAGGTATTCCCCTGCTCCTGGGGTCCAACCAGGCTAGCTCTAGACCCTGGGGGGGTTACCCTGACAGTGGAGCCACCAGGGGCCCCTTGGGCCACCTGCACTTGCCAAGGCAGATGCTTTGAATGCCACTCACCCCCAGCACCCTGCCCTGCTCCCTGGCAGGCTCAGCCTCCCGTTCTGCTCTCTGCTCACTCTCTTAGATCAGGGATCTCCCAGAGCTAATCTCATCACTGCTAATTACTGCAAACGAGAGCAGAAGAGCTCTGGCACTTGCCCTTCTGCATTATACAGCTGCGAACGGCAGCCCCTGTCCACAGGGAACAATAATGTGTGTCTCCTGCATTTCACAGCACATTTCCTTGGCTCAGTGACCTTAACTGCAGAGACATATCTGAGAGGAGAAGCCTCTACGAGCACAGCACACGAGTGAATGAAGGAAGCCTTTCTGCTTTATTCATGTGAGGAGTCTGTCTCAAGATGCTGCCAGAGCCAGCCTCAAAGGAGACGGGGGAAGAAAGAAATTCAGTCTGAATTCCCTTTCAGCTTTCAAAGCGTGTGTATTCCTGTGGCTGTGCAAGCTAAAGTGAGAGCCATCAGGGAAGGGAAAGAGGAAATAAATAGGAGACCCCTCGTATGAAAACTGGGAGTGATGGGGAAGGAAGAAATCCTCCTTTCTTGTCCCTTGCTGCAAGAGTTTGGCCTCAAGAGAGCAAGGGAACAAGTAATTTCTGAGCTGGAAGCCAGGTGAGGTGCCTGGCACTGTAAGATCATTCAAACCTGCAGACAGGAGCTCATTTAGAGCCCCAGCTGGACTGGAACAAAGAGCAAAGGTGGGAAAACCCGTGGAAAATCTTCCCCTGCTCAAGCCCAACCAGATTGACAGGACATGCTGAAATTCAGCCCTGGAGCTGCAGACTTCCACGGGAAGATGTCAGCCCCTCTGCCTGCTGAGAGCAGCCTGGGAGACATCCATTCCAAGTGCTGGAATAGGAATTGCTGCAGGGGGGAAAAGCTGCACGTCTCCTGGCACAGAGACATCCCTCCCCCAGGCACTGCATGGAGGGCTCTGCTTTTCCAGGACGGGAAACTCCTGCTCCTCGTGTGTGCAGCGAGGCAGAGACAAGGCCAGAGAACATCTCTGAACAAGGTGTCCTGGAAAGGCTGTGGCTGTGCTGACACAGCTCAGGGCTGGCTCTGACAGGGCACTGCTGCCTCAGCCAGGCTCTCTGAGGAGCAGGCTCCCCACAGCCACAGAATTCAACCCTGCGATGGGAGCAGGCAAAGGCAAACGGCAGGGAAGGAAAAGGATCCCTCAAACAAAAGCAGACAGGAATTAACAGACAGCCAAGTGGTGGAGGAGGAAGGTGGGTAACATCAGATCAGCTGGAAATCTCTGGGATGAGGTGAGGAAGGAGGATGGGGTTTCTTTGCACGTCAGACAGCAGGGGATGTTCCAACCCTAACAAGGCTCCCCACAGGGGAAGGCAGCTCCTCATTAGCTCCCTTACCATGGAAGCTGCCTCCAGATCACACAGATAAACCGGGGTTCCCATTGCTTCCCGGGGGATGCTTTGACTCTGGGAACACACAGGGTAACAGAGCTCTGGAGAGACCCAGAGCATGGCTGCAGTGACCACAGCCAAGACTGATCCAGAGCTCAGGACAGGACATGCCCAGCACCTCCTCACCTCACTCACAGCATCCCTCACCCTCTCCCCAGGCTAATCAGCCGCATTCCTCCCCCCAGCAGGCTCTTACCTCCTCGAAGAGCTCCAGGCTGTAGGTGTTATCATCATCAGCAAAGTAAACAATCCCGGGCTGGCTGTAGTTTTTGTTAAAGGTCTCTCTCAGCCACCTGAGGGCCAGGTTCCTCTGCATGGTGCCGCGGGGGATGCGGGGGTCCCGGGTGTCCCCGCGCAGTTTGTAGTTGCGCGGCGTCTCCACGTTCAGGTGGGTGTAGTTGAGGCCCGTGTCCCGCAGCAGGCGGGTGATGAGCGGCGTGCGGCGCTGCGAGTCCTCCACCAGGATCCAGTGCAGGTTGGGCACGTGCAGCAGGGTGTTGGCCAGCCTGGTCAGCTCTGCCTTCTGCACCGGCCGGCTGTAGGTGGGGGTGACCACGTGGATGGTGGGCAGCGTGTCCGACCACGGGGGCGGGCGCGTGTAAACGTACTCTGTCCTCACCACCTCCACTATGTCCCGGTCCGACAGGCAGTATTCCTTGGAGTCCAAGCCTGCAGCGAGATCACGCTGGGAGTCACCACCATCATCTGGGCACGGGCATGGAGAGAAGAGAAAGCCGCATGGACCCCGGCGTCCGGCACCCCCCGGCTGAGCCAGCGGGCTGCGGCCACCAGCGGGTCACCCTCGTGGGCGAAACAGGCTCGGGTGGAGGCTTTCATAGATAAGGGCACGGATAAATAAAGGCATCAGGGACAAACACACGTGAGAAAAGAAGATTCTGCTGCTAGAAAACCAGCACCGAAAAATAAAGGCCTGAGAGCCCAGGATAACCGGGCTGAGTGCTCACGACAAGCAGCTTCAGAAAGCACCCAGAAGAGACAGGATTGTAGAGCAAGTAGATCTAGATAAAGAAAATAGCCATGTGGACTGGTGATCCATCATCCCTGGAGAGCTCCAGTGCTCTGGGCACCACGCTCAGTGGGGCAAGACTCACAGATCTGCACTTAGGAACTGGAGCACCTGGACTGGGAGGCAGGGAAAAGACTGGTGGAAAACACCAGGGCAGTGAAGATCCCCAGCAGCACGGTCTGGGCAGGGCACTGCAGTGCCCCACTGCTCTGTGACAGGCACAGAGAAGTGGGGAAAGACACACTTCAAATCCAGAAATGGAGAGTGGAAATTAAAGCCTGTAATTGTAGGGTTTTTTTCCTGCAGAGACTTTCCCCTGCCTCTAACCTGCCTCAAAAAGGCCCCTCCAGCCTCTGAACATAGCAGCCCCCTCAGGGGTGCAGATGTGAGCAATGAACAGCCTAAAGACCGGATACTCTGATCCAAATATATAAAATCCCTGCAAATTGTTCACAGGCAGCTCAAGGAAAACCAGTGTTGACACACCTGCCGCTTTTCCAGGGTGCAACTTCCACGTTTTCCACTGCAGAGCAGCAGGAATGCCACGGTCTGCAGAGATGAAGGGGGACCCCCACCCAGGATGTAAGGCTGCCTCTCCAGTGGGCACAGAACACTTTGAGCCATAGATTTTTTTTTTTTTTCACCAGGAACTTGAGATGAGAAAGAATAGGAACAGAGAGGCATTAGATCTGACCCAGCAGGGGACTACCCATGGCTTTTTCATAGCACGTTATTCTTCCAGCAGCACAGACTTTGATACCTGAACCAAATGAGGGCTTTGTACCCTGTGGCATTGATGGAGGGGATGGATATTTGGGGGAGGGAACAGGGTACATGTTGCTGTCAGGCCCTGTGTACTGCAAAGCACCTCAGCATCACACGGCAGAGCTCTCAGAGAGCGCTGCAATCAATTGAGAAATAAATCTGTGAAGTGCATTGGACACAGACACAAAGGTAATTAGCCAGGACTGTGCCCGAGACAGTTTGCAAAGCCCTGCAGGTCAAAGGCTCAGCTGTGAGCCCTGGCATGGGGAAGTGCTGCAGTTCTGGGCATCCCCAGGTGCACATCTCCCTCAGCACCTGTGAGCAGAGCATCTCAGAAACGCTTCACGAGAACAAAATGAATCCTCTCGAGAGCTTTCAGATTGGTCTCTACCACCACTCACTTTCCACTGGGGGCTCTGAGAAGCAGAGAAGTGTCTCATCAAAGTCATTTGTGGGTTCTTGACCAAGCCATTGGAGCAGTGTCTGTGCTGTAACTGCAGAGGCCATTCACAGAAAACAGCTTTTAGTGCAGTGATCAAACTGCTGTACAGACAGGCAGCGTGGTTTTACTCATCTCTAAAGCCCTCTTTTAGAGCCCAGTCCTCTTTTAGATCCCTCATCCTCTGAAACACTGCCCACCTTCCAGAAGGGATCAGAGTCATTTTTCCTTGCCCAGAGCCTCAGAAGTGGCCGTCAGGAGAAAGGGAAAACTGCTCAGGACAGACTGAACTTCCTGCAACTCAAACTGCACATCAGAGTGTCCAACAAAGGGATGAGCAGCTGTGGAGGACAGAGATAAACACTGAAAGGGGAAAGAATCCCTCAGAGAAAGGGACCAGAGAGGATGAAAGGGTCCTGAGAGTGAGCTGGCCTTCTTCCCTCAGACCAGCCTGCCCACAGCAGAAGGGCAGAACCAAGAAGGAAGGTGGCAGAAGGCAGTGTGGCTTCTTCCAGCCCCCAAGAGCCCTCAAAACCCTTAGATATTGCTGCTGTGCCAAGAACAGGACCAAACTGGGATGCTTCTGGCCAAAAGGGTTCCCTCAGAACTTCCTGGACCCCCCTGATTTGGACCAGGGCTGTATTTACTGCAGTGTGTGACAGGCAGTGTGGAGCCAGCTTCTCAGAGCACTTTAACTCCCCCAGGCAGGCGAGATCTGGGCTCTGGCCTTCTCCTTCAAGTGCAAGAGCACTGCTTTTCTGCTTTCCTCAAAAGGTGCTCTCAGCCTCACGTCTCCCAGAGCAGCTGCCTCGAGTGGCAGCTTTGTTTCCTCTGCTCTCTCTTTTGCAGCTTTCCCACTGGAATAACTTTGTGTGCAGAGCGCTGCCAAGGCCAGCAGGGAGGGAATCCTCTCTTGGGGAACAAAGAGAAGCAGCACTCTGGATTTAGGCAATAAAGAGCTCTCCAAGTGCAGCAAGCACATCCCATGGCGTGGGGTTTGATGCCTCTGAAGAACCCCCACGAGGACCGGGCTGTTCCTACAGCAGAGGTGGGGAGGCTCCTGCATGGGCATGGTCTGGGAGCTGAGATGAGCATGGCTGCTGTGGAGAAATGAAATGAGAGAGGAGATGAGGACGAAAGGGGGGATGCACGGACTTGGCATGGGCTGGTTTGGTTTCTCTCACCCTTGTGCACTGCAAGCAGTGGAGCAATGGTGCTCTGGTGCCAGACGGTGATTAGCAGTGTCCAGGGCAGAACTATCAGCACGATAGCCAGGATGTCTCGTCTCTTCGGCATCTCCAAGACTGACTGGGCCCACAGCTCCTCATTACCTGACAGTGAAAACCCCAGAGACAGAACAGCAGAGCACACGGAGAACAGAAATAAATGGGCAGGAAGGAGCAAGGACAGAGAGAGAGAACGCGAGAGAGGGAGAGAGCAGCCAAGGCGACACGACTCGTGGGTCTTACCAGTGCTTACAACCCACCCATTGCAGAAGCAGGTTTGGAGGGGCCTCGGCTGCTGAGCCCAGGAGCAGGAGGGCACTTCTGCAGGGCACTGCTGGAGCTGCCAGCAGGAGCCTCAGGGTCTCATGTGGAAGGAAACCTGCAACACAGAGTGAAGGCCGGTAGGCAGAGCGAGTACCAGAGTTCTGGAGAAGGACAAACCCCACTGAGGCAGTGAGCAGCAGCAGTGTCCCACCCCTCCAGGGAGATGCCTCCTGGGTGCCCAGGGCCTTGCCTTCCCTTTGTATCCCCTTGTCAAGCAAGTCCCTCTTGTCAGGTGAGTGAAAGCTGCTCAGTGCCGAGTGTCTGAGCCATCCCAGCGGAACAGAGCCTTCCCCTCAAGCCAGCCAAGCCCAGGGAAGGAGCAGAGGCTGCCACAGCCACACCACCGAGACATCAGCACCTGCTGTGGCCCCCAGATCCTCTCCCTTGGCCAGGCAGAGCTCTCAGGGTGGCTGCACCTCTGCTCCTGGAGCACAGAAATGTGAGCCCGTGGTTTTCCTGATGCCTTAGGATTTCAGCTTTTCTATTTTCCATCCATCTGTAACCCTGCAGTTCTTTAGTGTGTAACTCCAAACCCCACACACAGTGGGAGCTGCTGCTTCCCCATTGGGCTCAGACACAACAATTCCTCTCCAGGCCTGGCAATCAAGGAGCCCTCACTGCCTCAGGCCTGAGAGATGGAAACAAAAGTGAGCTGGGGCAGCAAACTTGGGCTAAATGACTTCATTAGCTGGAGCTGTAATTGGGAGATGAACCCCCAATGTGCCAATGGCCCAAAGTGATCAAAGTGTGCAAACCCGTGACCATTGTCCATTTTGGGTGCAGCCCCTGGGGGGCTTTGTGTGCCCTGAATGTACCTGAAGGCCCTTCGATAAATAGAACTGCTTTTTATTCTCCTAATTCTGTCTGGCCTCTGTTTCCCAGGTAACCCTGGAAAAAAGCATCATTCCCATCAGTATTCCCTCAGCTCAGCCCATCCTGCAGGCAGCTCCAACACGGCCACTTTTTGCTCAGGCTTCCAGCAGCCTGCTCAGGTTGGTTCCCTCTCGGAGGTGCAGTGCCTGGAGTATATTAAAGTGCCAGGATGGCTTAGTTTGATGCACCACGAGCACATACAAGATTTAAGGCGGCTGTGTTTCACCCCGGCGAGCAAAGCGCAGCACTTAGCGGGGCTGCCACGCGCGGTGGGCAGTTTGCAAACACGGGTAGCACTTTAGTGCTGCTGCTCCCATGTGGGGACACGCACCAGAGGCTGCTAAAAGGGCTGCAGTGCAGGCAGGCAGAGCCCAGGGATGCTGCAGAGGGAGCAGGATGCTCCGGGAAAAGCACTGCTGTCCCACTGGCAGCGATCTGGGAGTTATCACATCCTCCCTTCAATCCCCTCCAGCCTGGGCTCTTGGTGCCATGCTTCTTGTGCAAATATTTTCCCAGAGCTGGCTTCTTGGTTGCATGGGGCAGGCGTGGAGAAATGCAGGTTCAGATCCCTGATTAGTCCAAATTGGATTGGTCTGAGTTTCCCTTGGCCACTGGGCTGTAGAGCCAGCCCTCAGCACTGAGCCCACTTGGAGTGAAACGGCTCCAAGAACTGACAGGTTTTCCTCTAAAGGAATCTTGCAATCAAGCAATATTCAAGTGGCAGGACAGAATCTGATTCTTCCAAATTAGCGCTTCAATCACAAAGGTATTCATTTACCAGGGAAAACAGGAGGGAAGGAGGCCATAGGTTGGGCTTTGTCCTTAAAAGTGTCGTGTGAATGTCCCTCAGCTAAAGTTTCGGTGAATCATTTTTTTTTCCATGCATACAAAATCCAAACCCGTAGGAAAATTTCCAGCCAACTCTAGCAAACAGCCAATTCCCAAGTCAGAGCTCTCTCATTTGTTTTCAGAATTGGTCAAAGCAGCCTCATTCAGAAAAATAAACCAGGGAGGAAGAGGAGGAATTATTCCAGCAGGCATCAGCCTTCTGCTGTATCCCTGTCCAGCTCGTGGAGCCAGAGAATTCCCGCTGGCCTCGATCTGCCAGAGCACAGTGCCCTGAGGAAAGAGCATCTGGCCTCATCCCTGCTGTCCCTGCAGCTGCTGACTGTGCCTGAACACAGGACAAGGAGTGTTGGCATCCTTGGAACCCTCTGATAAAGCTGGAGCAGGTCCCCTGAGCATCCCTGCAGGGCAGGGCTGTAAGGGCAGCTGGAAAGGCTGAACACCTTACCAGGTAAAGTGCCTTCCCCAGAAATGCACCAAGGAGAGGACTCTGCTGCTGGAGAGGGGGTGGGAGGAAACAACAGCTAAAAAAGCCACTCAGAGCCCATTCACAGCCCCTGGCAAGCTGCCACAGTGGGCTGGCATCACCAAATGCCCTGTTTGTCATGGGCAGCTTCCTCCAGACACAGTGCCCCAACCTAAAAGCTGCCTTTTCCCTGCCTCCCGCCGACCCAGCCTCATCCCATGGGACAGGCTGAGCTTGGCTTGATGGAAAATGGGCCCCTTTGTGCTGGGCTGCTGCTCTGCTCTCCAGCCCCTCAGCACCGGGGAGAACGAGCAGGCTCCAACGATCTGTGCACTGCTCTGTCCCCAGCATCCATCCCTCTCCATGTGCTCCGGAGCATCCTGCAGCTCCCTGGCCACTCAGCTGTCACTGTGGAGCTCCAGCTGCCCAGGGCCAGCACAGCCCACTCATGGCCCAGCAGGGAGAGCTGCCAGGCACAGGGAATGTTCCAGTGCTCCCTTCCCTGTCCCCCCGGAGCTGGCTGAGCTCCCTCTGCACCATCGGTGCGGATGGGACTCAGATACAGTGGCTGCTATCAATGTCCCCAAAGGGACACGAGCCCAGATGGGTCCCAGATGGTGATGGGTGTCTGGCAGGGACATGGAGCCAGAGCCTGACCCCAGTTCTGGCCACGCTGTGCACCCTGAGCTGCCCAGCAACATCCAGGGAGCAGCACGGGCTTTGCTCTGCAACATTCCCTCATTGCTGATTCCCGAAGGGATTTTGCTTTTATTGATGGTCCTGGCTGAAGGACGTGGTAAGAATTCCTCTGGGGCAGCTGTGAGCACTGTGAAATCTCCATCCAGAGCATTTCAAGCTTCCCTCTCAACACCCTGATGCCACGGAGGGCTCTCAGTGTCACAAAGCCACCCCACACCCCTCATCCTGGGCCAAAGCTGCCAGAGGTGAAATCCATTTCCTCCTGTGAACAGCATCAGCCAGGAATTACATGGCAGCCCGTGATTTTACACTGCAGGTGAGAGGAGTCACAGCCTCATAGCTCGAGACAGAGGGCTTGCCCTAAATCCCAAAATTCCCTTGTTGCCAAAGCCAGGTGAGGATTTTTGTTGCTGTTTGCAGCATAAGACAAAAATTGGCCTGGGAAAAATGATGCTCCTCTTCAAGGCATTCACTCTACCCCTTCCCCATCATAACTCTCTTTTTCCCTCTGACACTGTTCAAAACAAAACCTGCTTCATTCAGTTTGTCACTTTTAAACTTCTCCTACCTCCTCTTCTCCAGGGAAGTGAAGGAGGAGGAACAAATTTGAACATCAATTAGAACAATCAAACTCTATTTTCCACCACGGAAAGTATCCTGCCTTTTTTTTTTTTTTTCCACTTTTGAAAAGTGAGGTGAAAGCCACAAATCACTGGCTCAAATGTAAGTGATTTTTGGGTTAAAGTACTCCCAAAACAAAGGAGTTTTGCACAGTTTTGGGAAGAATTGGGTGCCACATGATGAAAGAGATCCCCATCCTCCGGCAGAGGGCAATGGTGTCGAGCAATGACAATATGGAAAGGGCACTGATCTAATAAAAAAGCTTTAATAAATCCTGGAGCCACGTGTTAGTAACATGCTGGATTATTAAACACTGAAGGTTCTTTTTTTAAATCAAGTTAATTGGCATCAGCTCTGACACTTGCCATAGGAACGAGTGATTTGATCTGCAACCTTTACAGTCAGTTTTACCTTCATTCCTCCTCTGGGGCTGCTCAGCCCCACTGTCATTAATCCTTGGTTTGCCCACACTGAGGAGAAGTGATTTAGAAAATGTTAAACTAAAGAACGGCTTGATTTGAATTTGTACCTATACATCTTACTGGAGTAAAAACATTGCCTAGATGTGGGAAAAAAACCACCTCAAAAATCCCCAGACAAACACAGCAAACGCTTTGTTGTGCTCCAAACAAGCCAGGAAATAACAAACAAATGCTGCCAAAACCTGCAACAAAAGCTTTGCAAAGAAAAGAAACACTCACACTTCAGGATATTCTCACCAAAAGCTTTTCCCTCCCAAAAATCTAAACACAGGGCTCCTTTCACTTTTCCAACAGCAGCTGGGTCTGATCCCTGCTGAAAAAGGATGCTGGAGTGGCACAGGAGAGAGCTGGTCCCTCTGCTCTGCCCACCTCACCCCACAACCCCTGTGACCCCAAAACCCCTTCTGAATTCACACCCAGGCTCAGGCAGGTGCCTGGCACAGAAATCAGCCCCAGGGATGTGAGTGCAGGGATGTCCTGTGCCCAGAGGGGGAAACTGAGGCACGGGGCGCTCGCAGCACAGCAGACACTGGGGCCAAGGCTGGGTCAGGACAAGGGGCCAGGCTGGATGGGGCTGGGAACCACCTGGGATAGTGGGAGGTGTCCCTGCCCACAGAAAGGGGTGGAACTGGCTGAGATTTCAGTTCCCTCCAACCCAAACCAGGCTGGAATTTTGGGATTCTGGAGCAGTTCGGAGCTCCGGGTGCTCATCCCTGCTCCTTTCCACAGTGCTTGGCAGGGGATGGGCACTCCAAGCCTCTGTCTAAGATTTTTGGTATTTGGCAGAACAGGCTTGTAAAGCACAGACTAAAAATAAAGGTAGTAATAAAAGCCTCTTGCTCGTTAATTACTCTGTAAGCCATTACTGCCTAAAAACCCCATAACTTTAATGGGGGCTATTATAAGTATAGTAGCAAAACTGTGGAGCTAATTAGTGTTTAGTTATTAAGCAGAACATAGCCAGAACTGAGTAATGAGCACACAGAATTGCTGCTTCTTGGAGGATTTAATCAGGGGTGGTGTTTTCAAGCTCAGATTTTCCCTGTCCAGAGGACAAAAGGACAGAGGATTTTCAGGCCAGCCCTCCCAGACAGCTGCGAGGGGAATGGCCATCCCTGAGCTGATCTGTGCAGCACAAACCTTGGAGGGCAAGCCAACAAAGGGAGGGAGAATGATCAGAAATGTTTCAGGGCTCCAGGAAAATCCTTCCAGCTGGAGGAGACCCGGATTCATCCATGAGAATCCAAATCTTGGAGCCAATGCTGCAATGGAGGGTGAGGGTTTGCATCATCTCTTCACCCAGCATTTGTTTCCTTCTTTTGAAAAATAAAATAATTCCTATGGCAAGAAATACAGAAATAATGCATTCTTGGTTTTTTTGGTTTTTTTTTTTTTTTTTAGATTTCAGAAGTTCAGACATACTGGAAAAGCCTGGTAAGGAAGCTCTGTTTCTGGAGTTTCTGGTGTTTTTCACTCAGTATTTTCTCCAGCTTCACCTCCAAACCACAGTCACTGCACTTGCCATGGCTACAGAGCCATTCCTTGTGTTTTCCAAGCTGCCACAGAAACTGAGGCACAACATTTCCCTGACCTTGCAACAGCTGAGGCAAAACCCAGCCCACCCTTCCCTTCCAGCCCCAGCCCTGTTGACACCAATGGGATCAAGAACACAGATTATCTCCCAGAACAAAAAAAAAAAAAAAAAAAATTAACCAAGCTTCTCAGAACAACACTTAAATTTTAAAGCAAGCATGAGTAAAGTGGATCAAGGGAGCTCAACACAAGCACAATTAGCTGCTGGAACTTATTGCCACAGGATACTGAGGAGAACAAGAACTTAACAGGATTCAAAAAAGGATTAGTTGTGTATGTGAATAAACTGCATATCCAGAATTAGAATGAACCACCCACCAGTTTGGAAAACATATAAACCCTTGAGTTTCGGAGCTTCAGCCAAATTTTAACAAGCATCAAAAACTTTCTCTTCTGCAGATTAATCCCCCCTCCATGAATCAGGACAGGAGGTGTGGTAGCACTGCTCTTATGCTGTGACACAGCCCCAAGGTCCCACTGCTTCCAACAGCAAGGCCCATCTCCTGGGAAAGCTTGAAAAGATTGGATTTATTGTCCTAAATGTGTTTGTTTTCCTGTGCAGGCTCTCACAGTGCACTCATCACCACAGTGCACTCATCACCACAGTGCCCAAGAGCTGCCTGGATTTCTCCTTAACTACAGGAACTGCACTTCCTCTCCTTGTTGTTCCAAAGGGATCTTTTCCAAACCTGCAAAAGGCAGGAATCCTTTCATTAAGTGATTTTGGAAAGGGCTGAACCTGGGCTTTGCAACCTTCTTGTCCTAAGCAAAGCAGGAGCAAAAAAAAAGTGTCACACCCTTGGCACCAGCAGTGGTGAGGCTGCTGTGGGTCCTGGGTGCTGGGGCAGCCTCAGCAGGGAATGGCACCACTTTTAGGGACCCTTTCTGCTTCCAGAGGATGCTCTGCTCTGCCAGGGTTGGCAAGTCTCTCTCCAGCCAGGAAAGCTGGGGTTTGACTCAGGTCTGGGATGAGGAAACCTCTCCAGCACCCAGTCCTGCCTGACCAACGGCTGCACTTCACACAGGGGTTTTCAAAAACATCTCTCCTGAGATGAAAAGCTGTTTGACTTCCAGCCCACTTCCCAAACAGAAAGGCAACTGGGAGTTGTTTCTCTTTGGGAAAAGTTGGTGGATTTTGGTTCAAGGTTGCTCGTGGGTGAATGCTGGGGAAATGCTCCAGCAATTCACTCATTTCGGGGTTTCTCCATCCACGTCTCCTCGTGTGGTGACACAACACACCTCGAGCTGTCCCCTCTGCTCAGCTCAGGCCACATCAGCACTGCCAGCATCAGACACATTCCCAGGCTCCATTTCCACCTCTGTGCTCTGCACTGCACTATTTTGTGCACCACTGGCTCCCATGGATCTGAAAAAGTGACATGAACAAAGGGTGACCCAATTCCAGTGTGATTGGGCTGGATTCCACGGCTCCATAATAGGCTTTGCATCTGCTTTGTCCAAGGGGTTTGAAGGCACGGGCTGCCACGTGACACCTTGTGGGAACAGGTGGCAGGTCACAATGACCAAACCTGACTTTTCCAGAGGAAAAGCCTCACCTTTCCAAACTCCAAGCCAGCAAACTGCATTTTTCCCGGGATGTGCAAGGCTGAATCATGGAGCCAAATGTGCCAAAGCTTTCTCTGGACTTTCCTTTCTCCCTCTACCCAAGGAGGCCTAGCAGGCCACACCAGTACAGCTCAGCAGAACAATAAAAGGAGACAGCCTGGTGCTCACTGCTGCTGGGACAGGGATTCCATCACCTCCACCACCCCACAGCTTGTGCTGGTGATGGTTGAGAGAAGCCCCAGGCTTTTATACCCAGTGTGAATTAATGCTGGAGCATTCTGTGGGTGCACCTGGAGCCCTGGGCTGGTGGGATGCGCTGGGAGCTGCCTCTCCTCGTGCTGCCACCTGGGAAAGGTCACAAACCCAACCCTCAAACTGGAAGAGCTGTGCCCAGCGAGCCACAAGGCCTCATTTCATCTCCCCACTCCCAAAGTTCTCAATTGCAGACCCGGAGATGGGGCAGCTCTCCCCCCACACCACTGCCAGGGGGGCACAG
Organism: Nicator chloris; assembly: GCA_013400495.1. Lineage (NCBI taxonomy): Eukaryota > Metazoa > Chordata > Aves > Passeriformes > Pycnonotidae > Nicator > Nicator chloris. The sequence continues at coordinate 733,736 of WAAE01023748.1, forward strand.
CAGGGTGGGACACACCTTTGGCATCCCCTGGCAGCAGCTCAGCAGCCCCACAGCCATCAGCACTCACTTTTAATTAAAGACTTCTTCCCTACCCCTGGAAGAAAAGAAATCCTGCTCTATTTAAAAAGAGTTATTAATAACCTGATTCTAATGTATAAAAGAAAAGGGGAGAAAGAAGCTGGCAGAGCTGTGAGCAAGTTCACCCTCTCCCACTGCAGAAAGCCACCACTGAACACCTCTCTGAACACCTTAAAAAGGGATTTAGTTTTTAAAAACGTGATTATTCTCTTTTCAATAGCAAACATCAAATATCTTAAAGGTGTTTTTTTCTCAAAAAAGCATGAAGGCATCCAAATTCTCCATCACTTCTGGAAACAGCAGCAGCTGTTTCCAGGCACAAGTCCCTGAAGACAGAGGTGAAGTAGAAACTGCTCTGCAGGAGCTGCTGTTGGAGCTGCTGGGCACTGGGCAAGGTGCAGGCTGGGGGATGCTCCAGACAGGCAGCCAGGAGCTTCCTTGCCCTGGGAGCAGTGAGGCTGTTCCTGCCTGGGGGAGGCAGAGTGCCCCTGGCAGTGAATTCCCACCGGGCATCTCCTCCCTGCTCCTCCCCACGGTGCTGCTCAGGGCTGGGGGAGCCTGCAAGGAGCTGCTTTGATTGTCAGAAGCACCAGGAGCAGCCACACCGGGAATTTGAGCTGAGGAGTGTCCGGGCTGTAAATTCACATTGAAATTTCTGCCTTCTTCCAAACCACCTTTTCACTGCAGAGGAGCTGCCAAGGCTCCCGGGGTGCCTGCTGCATCCTGAGCCTGAGTCCTTGCTCCCTCCTGTCCCAGCAACACCACAGCACATCCCAGCACTGCAGGAACAGATTGATGCCACTGCCAGTCAGTGATGCCTCAGGGTTTCAGCTTTTCTATTTTCCATCCATTTGTAACCCTGCAGTTCTTTAGTGTGTAACTCCAAACCCCACACACACTGGGAGCTGCTGCTTCCCCATTGGGCTCAGACACAACAATTCCTCTCCAGGCCTGGCAATCAAGGAGCCCTCACTGCCTCAGGCCTGAGAGATGGAAACAAAAGTGAGCTGGGGCAGCAAACTTGGGCTAAATGACTTCATTAGCTGGAGCTGTAATTGGGAGATGAAGCCCCAATGTGCCAATGGCCCAAAGTGATCAAAGTGTGCAAACCCGTGACCATTGTCCATTTTGGGTGCAGCCCCTGGGGGGCTTTGTGTGCCCTGAATGTACCTGAAGGCCCTTCAATAAACAGAACTGCTTTTTATTCTCTGAATTTTGTCTGGCCCCTGTTTTCAGGCACCCCAAAAAGGCATCAACAGGAGTATTTCCAGCAGGTTTTCACTCCCGTGGCCTTTCAGAACAGCTCCAGCAAAGCTCAGCATGGCACTCAGAGCTCCCAGCTCCCTGCTTAGCAGCTGAACAAGAAATCAGCCACTACATCAGCCTGGGGAGAAAATTCCCAGCTCCCATCCCTGTTAGATGGCTCTTTAAAGGGATGAGGCTCAAATCCTGATCCCTGCTCAGTGCTGGGTGCCCCAACAGGAGTCACTAATGGGACTGAGGAATTAACGTTGATTCTTTGATGCCACAGCGTGGAAAGGGCAGCAGGGGGGTGGAATTTGGCATGATTAAGCAGATGCCTAACTATAGTTCAGCAGCTTGCAGTGCAATCAATTGGTGCTCACAGTCCTGCAGTCCATTAGTGCAGCCACAAACCCACACACCCTGCTTGGAAGGTCATTTTAAAATTGTCTCCCTTGGGGATTTCTGGTCCCTGCCCAAATTCTGACCCTGCTGGGCCTGCTTGAAGGAGCACACAGGGCTTCCCGAGGTCCTCTCACCATCCTTTGCTCACCAGCTCTCTCCCCAGGGAACATGAACTTCTGCCTGCCTGGGGACCTTTGACCTGTCAGGATAACCTGGCCCATCTTCCATTTGAGAGAGATTTGGCAGGGAACCATTCCTTCTCTTCTGGCAGCACAAAGCCCTGTATGCCAATCCAATAAACCAGGAGCTATTCCAGCATTGCCTGAGGAAATGGGATTTGGCTCTTGGAAAGGCACAGGATGAATGGACTGGTTTGTCCAGCTTCCAGCCCCAGCCTGCTTCTGACTCTGCCTTCCCTGTGGCTGAGTTGTTTTGGCTCACCTCACCTCAGCCTGCTCTGGAGGTGAGAAGGAAGCAGCTGCCCACTTTTGGCCAGGAATCACAAGGCTCAGGGAGCTCAGAGGCTGAACACAGCCGTGGCACAGGCACTGCTGCCTGAGGTGCTGGCAGAGCCCAGCTCTCACAACCCATGGCCTGGAGAAGGTCATTTCTCCTAATCTTAGAATCACTTAAGGTCTAAGCCCATCCAGATCTTCTGAAAGAGAAATGGAGGAGCCAAACTGGTGCCTCAGGATTTCAGCTTTTCTATTTTCCATCCATTTGTAACCCTGCAGTTCTTTAGTGTGTGACTCCAAACCCCACACACACTGTGAGCTGCTGCTTCCCCATTGGGCTCAGACACAACAATTCCTCTCCAGGCCTGGCAATCAAGGAGCCCTCACTGCCTCAGGCCTGAGAGATGGAAACAAAAGTGAGCTGGGGCAGCAAACTTGGGCTAAATGACTTCATTAGCTGGAGCTGTAATTGGGAGATGAAGCCCCAATGTGCCAATGGCCCAAAGTGATCAAAGTGTGCACACCCGTGACCATTGTCCATTTTGGGTGCAGCCCCTGGGGGGCTTTGTGTGCCCTGAATGTACCTGAAGGCCCTTCAATAAATAGAACTGCTTTTTATTTCCTTATTTTTGTCTGGCCTCTGTTTTTAGCTAGCCCAAAAAAGGCATCAAAACAGAAGCTGGAGACAGAATGAAGCTGACAGTTTCACAACTCCTAACTTGGTGCGCACGAGGTTGTCACAGGAAGAAAAACATCCCCAAGTGCTGTCCCCCTGCCAGCATCACTCCCCCAGCCCCTGCCCTTCCCAGGAGCATCCTCAGCCCTCGGAAAAGCTTGTCCTGCTTGGCCTAGCACCATCCTGCTGCCAAATGCTCCCTGTGGTCCCCAGAGTGTCTCAGCAGCAGGGAACTCTGACCTACAGGTGGCTGAGGGCACACAGCCCTCATCTGACACAGCCAGAGCTGCAGCCGTGCCTGAGGGACACCCCGACCCCCCTGCAGGCTTTTACTTGCAAGGTGAGGTGCCAGATGAGCCCTTGGGGAGCTCTGAGGACCTGGAGGGGTGGGTAAGGGCTGCTCTAAGAATATTGTAATCACGCGGTAATTACGGCACATCTCAAATCAAGCAGGCAAATCACAGCGTTGTTATCACGGCTGTCACCAGCCTTGCCTGGCAGACATCAGCCCCAAGGAGGAGCAGGGCTTAGGGAACATCCACAGAGCTCCACCACACTTCTTCAGGCCTGCCCAACCCACACCCCACCAGCCTGGCAGCTTCCTCCTGCCTAGGACCACATCTGTCCTTCCCTCAGCTGCATCTCAAGGTACCCCACTTAATTAGTCTGGCTGATTTTACCTTTTTTCTTTTTAATTAAACAACCATCTTCAAGCACAAGAGCAGCCCTTGTGATTTGATTGGAGCTGTCAGTCTTTCAAATGTCATTCCTATAGATGACTAATCTTTAAAAACATGAGTTACTAAACTCATTGACTCAGTTGATAATGAGCCAGAGCAGAAATGATGGTTGAGACAGAGAGGGAGGAACCAGAGCTGCATGGGCTCTGAAGGTGCTGCACGGGGCAGGGACTGGGGCTCCCTGGGAACTGCTGAATGCAGGCTGTGGAAATGGGGATGTGGCACAACTGTCAGGACATCTGGGCACTCCTGCTCCTCCCAGTGCTGCCATGCTGACAAAAAGGAGGATTTTCTGTCGCAGCCTCTCTGAGTGTGCTGGTTCTCAGCACAGAGCCAAGCCCTTGCTTCCCTCTGCCTCCAACGTGGGCTGCCTTTGGGACAGGATTCCCTGGGCTCCCTGATCCTCTCCTTTCCCATACCCACCCCGTGTAGCACAGCTTTGGGCAGCATCCCAAGCAGTACAGGCTGGCAGCGTCCCACAGCACGAGCAGCACAGGGGGCACGTGCTGATCCCATCCCAAATGTGGATTCTTCCCCACCCCACAGGCTCGGGCTCCCAGTTCTGCAGAGCTCCCGCTCTGCTCTGCACCAGGATCACCCAGGCTCTCAGGTGAGGAATTAACTCTGAGCCTCTTGCCTTTAGAGCCTTCTGGAATGAGGCAAAAAGGGCTGCCAGGCGAGGCAGAGACAGTGCTGGCAGCATTTTCAAAAGACAAACGGGTGGAAGGAAGGAGGTGCGTGTGTGGGGTGACAGCTTCGGGGGATTGCAGCAAATCCTTCACCACCAGCGGCTTCACAGCTGTCAGATTTCCCAAAGCCAAGGGACAGGGGCAGGGACAGAGCTCAGACCACTCTGGTCCCCTTCTACACGTGTTCCTGCTAGTGCAAAACCCCCAAAACGTTCGGCAGCAACAGATTTATGGTGTGCAGCATTTCCCTGAGCCCAGCACCCGGCAGGAATTCCTGCATCCTCTCAATGCCACTCCTCCACAAAGGGCAGGAATTGGCAGCTCCCCTCCTCCCCTCCTTTGGGCTTTATTTATAGAAAGGCACCTTTTATTGCCATTTTTGCTCTTTCCTGAGGCCAGCCTGCCAGGCTGGAGGCAGAGGCAGCATCTACACCTGCAGGACCCAGCCAGATGCCCCTTGCTGCCAGGGGATTCACCTCAGAGTGGTTTTATTCCCAGTTGTGCCTGCCAGCCCCTTCTCCATGCTCCTCTCTGAACTCTGCCTGCTGGCACTTGGGAGAATTTCAGAGTTAAAGGAATAGAACTTAATAACTTAGAGTAACTAACTCCAAGGGAAATGAGGCTTCAAACTGGGCCACCCAAGACTGAGCTGAGCTCTCACCAGGCTGCTGCTCAGTCTCAGAGTTGTCCTTTTCCACACAGAGTCCAACCCATCTTTTCAATACTCCCCATTTCAGCACCTGTAATTTTCTGTCCCCCGCTAAAAATCATGTAAGGAACAATGCTCCTCGACCTGGCAAACAGAAGGAAACCCTTCCAAAGCCTCCGAGAAGGTCATTCCAGGAGCTGCACTCCCTGGGAAGATGAACACGTCCGAGTCATGCCTGCTGAATGTGACACTGTTCCAAGAAAGACACTGGAAGAATTATTCATCAGCAGTGACTTCTGTGGCTCCAATCTCCATAACCAGCTGCTGTTCATCCAGGAGGATCACAGCCCACCTGAATAAACCCTTGGCTGTCCCTACAAGGCCACATCACACAGCCAGAGCAGCCTCTCCTGGAGCTCTGCATCCCTGCAGCCTCCACGGCAGCCAGGGATGGCAGGAGGGAACATTCCTGCATCTCCAAGGCTGTAGGGAGCAGGCAGACAGAGAGTGCCATAAACTGGCTGGCAGCCTTTCAAAGGTGGCAGGCTTGTGCCAGATTATCCTTCTCTCCCTCCCAAATTAGAAGCAGAACGTGCCACTAGAAAGTCAGGTGGAAGCTGTCTCTCAAGGAAGAGAGAGGCTGCCTCTCAAAGCCTCCTGCTGATCTGAGCACAGCCAGTGCCTCCCAAAAACCCCACAGCTCTCAGGTCCAGCCTCTGGGCTGTCCCAAACCTGCCCTGGCAGGCACGTCCTGGGTTGCTGACCCACAGCATAACCTGTGCTGGGAGTGATTCACAGCATTTGTGATTAAACATGGTTCTCCTGCCATGGCCACAGGCACAGGAAGCCCCTCTTGGGGGCAGAGAAATGGCATCATTACAAATATTCACCTTCCCAGCCCCAGAGCCCAAGCTGGGCACTGCTGTATTGCACTACTATAAAATATATTTTTATAGAAATATACCCTTTTGTACTCCTGCTGAGTGCAGGAGACACAAAAAGACCAGCCAGGCCCCCTCTCTGCCTCAGTCACACACGTTAACGTCCAAACATCACCTCTGGGAGTTTTCCAGCCCCCAGCCAGCTCCCAGTTCAGCCCAGGACTGCCTCCCTCCCTCCCTCAGACAGCCATCCCCCTCAGCTCTGCCTCTCAGCAACCATCACGTGCATCTATTATTCAGGAGAAATAGCAAGTTATTCATGAGCCAAAAGAGGCTCCAGGTACTGCACCCAGCCTGACAAAATCCCTTCTGTTAGCTGCTCCATTCCCAGCCTGAACTCAGGGAGAGGAGAGTGGGTCTGCTCCTGCTTGGATCCCCCCCCAGGGATTTATGGCTTTGCTCTGTGAGGGATGGGAGGAACAGCCTCTCCCTCATCATCTGCCCAATGTCCCTCGTTAATGGCCACAGCTCAGGGTCTCCCCCATCCTGTACAAACCCCAGCCTTGCCCTTGGGCTGCAGTGACAGCTCCCCACAAGGGCAGAGGGCTGGCAGGGCGGGGAGGGCAGGGCCAGGCACTGAAACCACGGACACATCCAGGCACAGCTCCACAAACCAGCTCCTGCCTCCCTCCTTCCATCCAGCCTGAACCCAGGTGTGGTGGTGAGGGTTTAACCCAGTTCCTCCCTGCTCTGGGTTGGAGCACAGCTCCTGCAGCCAGGGAAGCACCGTGGATGATTTCTCTGAGCATTGCCCCTCGTCCACACACGCAGGGAATGCTGCCAGGAGTGCTGCTCCCGTGCTGGTGGCACAGCCTGGGCAGGATGGAACATGCAAGCTCCATTTGTGACTCCTTGCACTGTGAGCACCCACAGCCCTCCTAAAAGGCACAAAACTCTCCAGTGCAGACCACCAAAAAGCCCTAAATCCTGCACTGGAGCACCCAGAAATGCTGCAGCACTCTGGTGTGCTTCTGCTGTGCAAGGCAGGGACAACGATTCCACAGGACAAATTCCTGCCACAGGACTGTGGGGTGCTTTTTTTTTTTCTTTTGGGCTTTTTTTGTTTGTTTGTTTGTTTTTCTTTAATGGATGGATGAGGCTGACACGAGCTGAAGCTGAGAAAAGCTCACTTGGATGCCCTGGTCCCAGCATGGGTTTACTTTCAGGTGTCAGTTCAGGTTCACTTTCTGTGTCACGGTCTCTGGGGTTCAGATGGAAAAACCACGAGGTCACCCAGGCTGTGGGGCCAGGGCAGTGTCACTCCCAGCCTTTGCTCCTTCCCTGAAAAGCAGGACCCCCCCCAGGGACATTTCCCAGTGAGAACAGTCCTGGCCCTCACAGAGCCACCTCTGTGAAGAGAAATGCCTTGGGACACTTTTCTTCTCTAGCTGTAGGAGCTGCTGAGCAGATGGAAAACACAAAGGGTGAAATTCAAGCTCAGCCACAAGTCCAAGGTGGATTTTTACAGCCAGGCCCGAGGGGAGGTGACCCAGGCACCCACCACACTGACACCCACACACACTCGAGCAGCCCCACTGCCTCACAGCAGCACACAAGAGCACCTCAGCCCTTGCTTGGTGCCACCAGGACAAGAGTCTGGACTGTGCAAACTCCAGCTTAACCCAAGTGAGATCCCTGACCCCCTGGTGGTGACAGGAGTGCTGCTTTTTATTCACTGGGAGCCCGAGTGGGCCCCAAATCGTGCTGGATTATGTTATGATAATGCTGGAAGTATTATAAATGCTCTGTGTGCCAGACAAATCCTGGAGCAGGCTTCCAAATCCCCTCGAAATCCCCTCTTGCGTCTCCACATTCATCCATTCATGAAATCCAGAGCAGAGCCTCAGCATCCACCCTTCTGCTCTGGGGTTCTTTCCAGCTGAATGGAAGGTGAGGCAGACTCGGGGTGTTTCTCCTGGATTTGCCTTCTTTTTGGCATTTTTTGCCTTTCATGTGCCAAATCTGCAGAGGAACCCACAGGGCATTTAGGAATGATGTCCAGCAAGACAACTGAGCTAAATCCCATGGCTCTTTGTCCTGTCAGAGAGTGAAGTGTGTCTCATTCTCCTGCTCCCTGCAGGGAGGTCCCCTCAGCAGAGCTGGCTGTCTTTATTCTTTTTGCAAACAACAGGGAGAGTTTATTTGGTCTTTTTTAGGGGAATTCCTTTAGATCAGATGAGCTTCACCCTGGAAATTCCTGTTTTTCTTCACAGCTGCACCCCAATCTTCAGGCTACGAAAGCAAAGGGTTCCCCACCTTTTGGGGGTGAGCAGACTTCTCCCTCTGAGCCACAGCTTTCAATTCCCTCTCCACTGCTCCTCAAGAACAGCACAAAAATCCCTGCAGAGAAGCTTAGCTCTTGTCCTGGCTTTAGGAAAAGAGCTCAGATCCAGGCAGGAGGGGGATCTTGAGCATTTGCCATTTATTCTGCTGTCACAGCCAGGCATATCGTGTTGTGCTGCCCGTGGCTCACAGGGAGAGCAGAGCCAGAGGGATTTCAGAGGCACCACTGCAGCTGGGAAATTGCTTCAAGGCTCTGTGGTACCCGGGCAGGGCAGGGACAGAGTGAGAGCCACTGCACAGGGGGAAGGAGCTCACTTCCAGGATGGAAAAAGCAGATGTGGAAGTGAGCCCTAAGGTGTTTTACTGCCCAGAACTGTGCAGAGGGAAGGAACTCACTTCCAGGATGGAAAAAAACATTTGTGGAAGTGTGCTCCAAGAGGTTTTACTGCCCAGAACTGTGCAGAGGGAAGGCACTCACTTCCAGGATGGAACAAACTGATGTGGAAGTGTGCTCCAAGAGGTTTTACTGCCCAGAACCATGCAGAGGGAAGGGACTCACGTCCAGGATGGAAAAAACTGATGTGCAAGTGTGCTCCAAGGTGTTTTACTGCCCAGGAATTATTTTCTGAGCCTGTGAACAACGTCCTTTGGGAAGTGTCACTTGGTACAAACAAAAACCGACAGAAGGAGAGGGGTAAGGGTAGGAGGAGGGCAAAACTGGCCACATTTTTGGGACAGAGCACGGAGAGAGCAGGATCTGCTCCCCAGCACTGTGAATTCTTTGCCCACTCTCTCGTTCCCTGGGGATGTGGAGTTCCCATTGCAGCTGGAGGATGTATCCCATAGTGACCAACACCCCGTGTCACTGACAGCACTTGGGGGTGCTGCTGGTGGAGGGGAGCTCCACCAGGAGGACTGGGTTTTTCTGGAGGTGGGTCTCCATGACAAGTTCAGAGAAAGAGAGACTCCTCTCCCAAAGTGATGTATGGATTGTTTTGTGGGAAAATGAGTGGATTGTGGGGAGGAGGGGAGGTGCTTTGACATTTCAGAGTTTTCTTTTTCCTTTCTCTTCTTGTGTGTGTGAATAAACTATCTTTGTAACTCATAAGTTTAGGCCTGTTTTTGCCTTCATTTCTCTCCTAGTCGTGGTCTCACAGATGAGCAAACAGTCAAACCACAACAGGTTGTTCCAAGGACATGGATTCCAGAAGAAGTTTTGCCTTGGGGTGGGTTGAAGCCACACCAACTGCTCCTCCAGCTAAACACAGCTTACAGCTGCAGCCCACTGAACTTTCCAGATGAAGGCTTGCAGGAAAAGGGGAGGGTGAGGAAGCCACAGAGGGCATGGCCACAGAGGAAGATGCTGACCAAGGCTTGCTGCATGCCCACAAGTCAGGGATCTTGCTGAAAAGCCGTCCTGGAATCCGGGCAGCCTCTGGCACTGCTCATCCCTGCCAGAGAAAATGCACAGAAGTGCAAGAAAGGACCACATCCTGTCCTCCTCTGGATTCAGATCTGGCCGTTGGGTTTTGCTGGAGGAACTAAAAATTGCTTTTTTGCACAACTCTTCTTTTGAGCCAGTGGAAATAGAACAAGGGCAAGAGAGAGCAAAATCACCTCAAAAGGCAGGTGTGCAAAAACCACCGGAAAACAAAATGCAACATTTGCCCCGGTGTCCCTTCTAAGACAGTTCTTGTCATTTCCCAAGGCTCTGCTGTGGCAACAGGAGGGGGCTGGAAGAGACTGAAAGGGCAGACGCCCTGTTTTGGGTTCAGAAAGCATCATTTTGGCAGGGAACAGCAGGCTTTGGCCAAGGGGAGAGCGTGTGCTCACACTTCGGTCCTGGAAGGTTTCTTGGTGAGCTTAGGCCAGATCTCCCAGAGGGCTGCCAGGAGGATGCAGCAGGGCTGAGGAAGCTAAAACCCAATCAGCCCTGCACTCTGGAAGCACTCAGGGCCCTCCTTGCCTCAGGAGGGGCGTAACTGCAGAGGAACCCCAGAAAGATGCATGACAGCCAGGCAGGGAAGAAGAAATCCAGCACCCCGGAGCTTGGCTGGGCTCTGTAGGCACTGCCCTGATGAGGACAAAGGCACAGGCTCGCTGCCCTGGGGCCAGCTGTGACACAGACAGGGTGACAGCCCCTGCCGGGGCTGGGGCACTTTGTGTCCACTGTCCACTCTGAGCCACCCCGGTGGGCCAGGAAACTTTGGGAAGCCAGGTGGGAAAGCTCTCCCTGTCTCCTGCTGTGGACACTCACACTGAGGGAGACCCTTATGGAGACCCTCTGGCTTCTGTGTCCCAGAGAATGAAAATGTGAGGCTGGTGTCCCCTGTTCTGCACCCTGCTGGGTCAGCCAGCTCCCACTGAAGCTGTCAGGGCACTGCTGGGAACCCCACAGCATTTCCCCAGGAATGCCTATGGAGGGGTGCAGGAAGGGATTTGTAATCCAGCTGGAATGGGAACGTACTCAGAGCCAACAGCACTGCCTGCATGTTTCTTCCTCTGCCTTCCCCACACCCATAAATATTCAAACAGGAAAATAAAATTATTGATCAGCTGCCTTCCTGTTATAGCAACACCCAGTGTCCTGCTGGCTTTGGCCATTTCCGAAGCCCCTATCACAGAATTAACCCTCCTGGGAGAAACATTCTTCCTAATTATTAAATTCCTTCACCAGAACATCTTCTACGTTCCTCGAGGCTGGCACAGAAACCAGAGTTTGGAGTTTCACACAGAAAGAAGGTATTTTCCCCATCTTTTCCCCAGTGCCTCCATTTTCCTTCCCACACCCTTTCAGTCCCATCTCTGCCAGGTAAGCCAAGAAACCCCAGCCCTTGTAACCTTCCAGCCCAATCTTGGTGAATCCATTCACGGAGGTGGATGTTCAGGGACACCAACAATCCAAGCGTGTGCAGACCAGTACAAGAGACTCCAGAGCCTCTGCCAGTCCCTCACGTTGGGCCACAAACTCCCTGAATGTTCATGCAGGCTCCTACAGTGACTGATGGCACTCTGGGGCTCAGGATGTGTTCTCGCCAGTGGGGACTCCTGGGACACGTCATTATTTCAGTAAGCAAAGCAAATGCTTCCTAACCCCGTGCCAAGAGCCAGCAAGAAGCCCCCGAAGGCAAGGGGAGGAGGGGGATGTGGCAGACAGCATGGAGCAAATGGATGTTGCAGCAGCAGGATCCTGCCCAAGGTAGTGAGGGATGGCCAGGCAAGAGCTCTGCTCGCTGGGAATGACTGGATGGGGGCTCCACAGCTGTAAACATCGGCCCCTCCTCGGAGCTTTCCCAAACATCTGGGTTAAGACACCTCCCAGCGCTGTTTGAAGTTGTGCTTTCTGCTCTGACTGAGAGAAATTCGGAGTTTCACGGTCAGAGACCCAGGAACTGAGTCAGAGAGAGGCCCAGCAGGGAGGGGAAAGCATCATTTGTGGGCAGCTTCATTGATCAGCACTGACTTTGTCCCTCACAATCACTGTTTTTCATCCCCTCCCACTCCATAACACAACACAGACATGCCTCCTCAGATGGCAAAGCCTTGCTCAGCCATCTCCTGTTCCCCCAAAAGACAGCACTCGGGAAGCTTTTCCCTTTAAGCAGCCTCAAAGTTGGCTCTCAGCGCTGGTGGCACGAATGAAAGCGATTTCAGCTCCCCCTCCTCCTGAACCCCATCCCTTCCTGGTGCGAAGAAAAGGCAGAGGATGACCGAAGGAGGAGAAAAGCAACTGCGGGTCGCCTCTCACCTCCCTCCCCCGATTCTGCACGGATGCACGGAAGGATGCAGGGCCACTGTGGTCCCCGAGAGCCCGAGGGGAGCCCCGGGGCAGGTGCAGGGTTGGGAGGGCGATGCTGGCAGCTCCTGGAGGCGAGACACGGGCGCATCTCCCCTAACCCAGGCAGCGCTCCCCAGGGAAAGCAGCTCCGTGTCCTCAGGCAAAGGGGGGGCAAAGTGATCTCCAGCACTGCAGCCCCCGGGACCCGCTCTGCGTCCTTTAAATGCGCTGGGAGGGGTAGGAAAAATCGCTCGGAGTGTCTCCTGCTTCCTCCCATTCCCTGCCCGCGGCATCCACACACCCTGTGCATAAAGGATCTGTGTCCTGCTCGGCTCAGCCATGCAGCGAGAGGAGGCAAGAGTTACCTTATTCCCACAGCCGGAGCCGCCTTCTCTCTCCATCGTGGCCGGGAAGCTGCTCCCATTCATGCTTTAATCCCTGGGAACAGAGGCACGATTCAAAGCGGCTCTTCGCCCATCCGAGCGGGCTCCCCCAGCGATCGCCTCCTCCTCTCCTCCCTTTTCTCCTCGTTTGTTGCGCCCGGCTTTGTGGTGGTTTTGTTGTTGTAATTTTTTTGTTTTGTTTTGTTTTTAATGTTTTCTTTCTTAATCCAGGCAGCAACCACGACGCTGCTTCATCGCATCCCTGCCCGTGTTTCCCACTCGCAAAGGAACAGCCCCGGAGAGCTCCCCGCTCCTGCCTTGCCTCCGTGCAGCTCCGGCTCGCAGCTCTGCCTTCTGCAGCGTGGCGTTCGGGGGAAGAAAGAGAGGAGAGAGGGAGGGAGCGGGCAGGGAGGAGGAGGAGGAGGAGGAAGAGGAGGAGGAGGCCAGAGGGATGCAGGAGGAAGGAGCCAGAGCGTGGCTGCTTTGTATCCAGAGCAGCGCCCACAGCCTCTCCCTGCCAGAGGAGGACCTGCGCTGCTAATGGTCTGTACCAATTTATGGCGCTCCGGCAGGGGCACCGCTCCCTGCGACAGCGCGGAGGAGAAGCCAGGGAAGGCTCCCCGATGGCCCCTTGAGGAATTGGTTCCTGCTCTCCTCACTCTCATCACCCACCGGGCCGGCGGCCGCGGGCTCGGGGAGCCGCTCCCCCGGCTCACGGAGGCGAGGGGATGGGGACGGGGATGGGGA
>WAAE01023750.1:0-40360 GCA_013400495.1 Nicator chloris
GGTTTAAATTTATTGTTTATGTATTTTGTAAAGCATGAATTATGAGGCAAGCTTTCCTTTATCTGCTATGGAAGGGTAGACAGAGTCTGACACTTTCAGTGTTTATGAAACACTAATACCAGAGTGAATGCAGATGAAGTCAGAAATAGAAAGAACTTCAGATTAACTTCTATATCTTATCTATAAATGTTCATTTAACTTGAAATAACTCGTTGGGAAAAGAGAAATATATATTGAGTATAGAAAAAACTAAGATGGGATGATGTGACTCTCAGCTCTGGACTTGATTATGGTTATCACTGTTATCACATACTCTCTTCCCCAGTCAAAAGAGCTTACTCTCAAGCTCTGTAATGTATTTATCTGGTTGTGTGAAACAGGAACTGCTTAATAAGCTGCTACCATGTGCTCTACAGTTACATGTTATATGGAGGTTACATGGAGGAACATCATTTGCCCATTTAGAAGCAGAAGAAATAGTAGAGGAGATGGGTAAAGGAGGGGTAGATCCTCCTCTGTGTGAGCTGTGTGTCCTGCCTAGCACTGCACCAAGCATTTCTGTTCCTCTTCTCCTTCACCCTGACACTGAAAGGAAGGGGTACCACCAGAACTGCAAGTTGGGATTCATAAATTGATAAATTATCTTCTTTCTCAGCACAGGAAGAGGGCTTCAAATAGGAAAGCAGTGAAAATTTTGAAGACTATTTGCAAGAATAAAAATAGTACCTCAGAAGGTCCAGAATAATTACTCACTCCAGTTCCTTGGTTCGTTCTGACACATATATTCATGGGTTCAAGGAAAAGATTTTTTTCTACTGATTAACTTTTGATCAAGATTGATAGAATTTATAATTTTGTCTTGAACACACTCAACATCACATGATTGGGTTTTTTTTCCTCTTCCCACAAATTTATCTGTTCTTACACTGTTTCCCAGCTGAAGCCATCGAAACCGTGAGTGGATTATCTCTGCCATTACTCAAGGCTTAGGCATACATCACTGATCCAGCTGGCAAAAAACCCTCTCTACCTCGGCAATTCCATTTATCACTAAATATCACTGAAGTAGAGAATAGTCGTGGGGTTTGGGTTGTAGGTATTTCATCTGCTGCATCTGAGCAGTTTTGCCAATAACCATCAGGATATTTCGTGCCACCTGAGACTGTGCCTGGTTGCTTCTCTGTTACATTGCCTATTGAAGGACTTCATTTTGTGTGCCAGAAGTTGTAGAACTTTTAAAAAACTTGGAAAGCATTTTGTCTATGTTTTTAAAAAATCTATAGAGTTAAGAGTGTAACTTTCAGGGGGATATGGACTCCTCTATTCACTTGATGTCTTAGAGAATACTGCAGATATATTTTCCTTCTTTTTTTTTAGTGTCTGTGAAACCTCACTTTTATTGCTAAATACATTTGCACGAAGACAGGATTTATGTTGCATACTTCGTTCACTCCTGCTGCCTTTTTCTCTCTGAAAGTTGTAATCCACTGAATGTAAATCCCAGACTACTCCACTGCTAATTGTGATGTGGCTGAGAGGGGATTATGACTCTGAGGGAGAAAAAAGCAGCTGGAACAGATGAACGCTTACAAAACAGAAGTCATCTTTGCATGAAACTTATCACACATTTGGTTTTCCATTTGCTTTTTTGAAGCAAGGTGGGGGGAACACAAATAGGGGAAAATGTGCATTTCCTCACAGAGAGAGGATATGATCATAAACTGAAGGATCTTAGGATCTTACAGGCTTTAATAAAAAGGACGTTTTGGTCCCAATGGCAAAACATTGACAAGAATCAGAGAATGCCCAGCACTTGAATGATGTCTTAGCACGGTTCAGGACACCAGCTTCTATAGCCTAAGACTTCAGACACAGGTCATCAGTCAGAATTGGCTGAAATGTATTTCTTAAGTAATGTTCCAAGCTGTATTTGATAACTTCAGCCATTTCATCATTCTGCTTTCATATACACAGAACACAACCATAGGTCAAAGGAACATGAACAGGAACAAGATTTAAAAAACATCCACCTTTATGTCTGCCAATCCATTATAGAGTCCATGAAGAAGTGTTTCAAGGCTGTGACATGCCTGAATTCTATTTCATTTTGTGCAACAAGGAAAATCGTTTTTCATGTACTTTTTCACTGCATGCATTTCCCTGTTATACAGAGAAAACAAAGGAAACAATCAAGGTGTCTTTCAGGCACCTATTTCAATAGAGAGTTCATCTGTAAGCTTTTGACTCGGGTCAAAGCCAGGACGTAAAATGAAACCACAGTTCTCTCTTTCTTCTTAAAAACAATTACTGTCTTCTTGTCTGGGGAGTTGCTTTAACCTTCATAGAATTTCAGGATATATGCTGTCATAAAATGAATTTCATTCGTATGAATCGCAACAAATGCTACCTTCTACAGGGAACTGCAGCTGATGTCCCTGGAAATATCATCTTTATTGTTCTTTTTTAATGAAGCTTAGAGTTTTACTCTTCAATTCTCCGAGCTGATCAAATCAGGAGCTTTTATATCTGGATGTATCTGGATGAAGTCTACTTTTTTTTCCAAAAAGGAGGGGATTTTCAAGTTAGCAACCAAGTCCTGCAATGCCTTTTAGAAAAGGGAAATGGAAAGGGGGCAGGTGTTTGCTGCATAGAGCAGCTTAGATCTCCTCCCTTTCTGCTGTCTCTTCCTTTTCTGTAAAAGTGCAAAATGTCTTCTTCCTCTTCAAATGCAAGAATCTGGAGGGCTCCGTCCTTCCTCTTTGAGAAGAGGGCTGTAAACAGCAATCATACAAAACTTTACGTGGGCAGTCTTCCCACCTGTGATAAATAACTGCCTCCACATGCAGAGAAGTGTAATAGAAAATAAGGAGACAGAATGGATGAAACCCAAAATGTGCAAGGCAGAATTTGGAGTTGTCTGACAGAAGTGTCAGCAGAATGGTGTAAGTTGTAGTATTTTACTTTCGCTTACAGGCTCGGAGCTGGATTCAGCTCTTGCCAGTGATGAGTTTGGCAAAAGGTCTAAGAAATTCTGCACAATGGATGCTTTTGGCTGTCAACAGTCTATTTTAGGAGTTAGAATTATATGGAACATGAAAAATGACCCAACAGGACAGGGACCAAGAATCTGCCTGGCATGCTCCTTACATGTAAGCCTTCTAAGGTGTTGATGAGCCATGCTGGCCATTTTAAATCTACATTTTTTGAGAGTTTTAGGAGATTCAACATGAGTAAAGCCCAGAGGACCCAGTTCTGTTTTACTTACTTTGATTTATAATCCTTGTTATCTCTTTTGTAATCTTTTATGTAGAAAAAGTGTGGAGGAGCTGTGGTCTTGTATTCTCCACTTGGTCAGCCCTCACTGCACATATTCAGTGTTAGTTTCTGGGCACTTAGCACTTCCATTATGGACATTTAATTACAACGGTTAGGAATGGCAGAAACTCCTGGTATACTGTACTTACCCAGAAGTGACATACCTAATTTGTGCACTCAGCCTGCAAACTAAAATTCATCAGCACTTAAATATTATTAGCAGGAGTTTGACATCATTCAGAAATGTTTACAAATCATGATAGTGTGTCCTTGGAACAAGATCCAGAATTCTGTTTACATTTTTAAAATCCCTAAAGAATGGTGCTCTTGTCCAACAATATGGTCCTCATGACTGCTTGGAAACAAATAATAAATATTAGAAAGACGTGTGAAACACAGATGAAGTAAAAAAAAAAAAAAAAAATCTTCTTTTTCTGCCGTTTTGCAGATGGGAAGGCACTAGGCCCTCCAGTGCTACCCCTGGCCTTGCCCAAACGCAGGCAAGATGCCACTTTAGTTAACATTCCAGTATGGTTTATCCCTTGTGGTTTTTATCCCAATCATTTCGCAACAATGCTTTTTGGCAGATGGAAATGACTCCAACAAAAAGCCAGGTGCATGCTCTGGCAGTTTCCCTGCTAAAAGGGATTTAGTCAGATGTTTCTTCCACCTGTGAATTGGCTGCCCAGTCTCAGCCAGATCCTATGAATGTAATTATTATGCTCTATTTCAAAAAGCAGAAAAAATTCAAGTTGGTTCTGTCAAAAAAAGAGTCTGATACCACTACAATTTCTCTCTATTTTCAGAACCTGATTGTCAATGAAATAACTCCTGTGACAGCCATTTTCATTTTCAGTTTGAGGGCATATCCTGACCCAGCTTTCCATGAATCTACTTCAGGTTTACACCAAAGCAATAATAATCAGTGGCACTCTTTAAATGATAAACAGGTATTCACATCTTTAAATCTGTTCCCAAGCTGTCGAAGTCCCTGTTTTTTTCTGTGAAGAGGTGAGTCATATTCAGGCAGTAATGAGTGACTATGTCTGCATGGCTTCATGGGGAGCTCTGCTACCCGGAGGAAAGGCTACCAATATGTGCCTTCTGTGTGATTTTTAGATTCTCAGGCTTTGAAATCTCCCTTTTCTTTATGAGCAGCAAATCCATTTTCTCAAAAGGAAAATCAAAGCAAGATTTGTTTCTTTCCCTGTGTTTTTTAGCCTGACATGAAGAAGCCCATTGAACAACATGAAAAGTTAAAAATGATAAAATTCTATACTAAAATATTGTTTTAAAATCTGAGATAAATCTGAGGCTGGTTCCCTATTAATGGACTGAGGCATAAAACTTCACATGTAACAACAATGGCAAACACAGCCCTCTTTATCACTGATCAAAAGCACTTGGGTAAAACCATCAGTCTTCACACAGATGTACTCCAAGACAGATTTGTAGGAGCTACAAATTGAAAGCAGAGAAAAGCAGCAGCCCAGCACGAGTGAAGAAAATTCAGAGGCAAATAACTAGTCAGACTGCCTAGGGCAAGGCTGTCAAGGGCTGGCTGTCCAGTCCTGTGCAGAGAGAGAGGGAGTTCTGATGCTGCTCAGATTCCCAGGATGAAAAGCCAAATATGACCACAGTGTTCACTGAATATTGTGATATAGGATGTAGATTTTCCTTGAATTAAATCCCATTCAAGTTACTGTGTAATAAGTAAAAAGAATGGGCAAACTTCTTTTGATTTTTTCAATCTTTAATTGTTATTACTATGGAGAGTGGTCCTGAGGTGATAGTGCAATAGTAACGTGAAAAAAAAATAAAAAATTGTATCCAGTGAGAAAGGAACACATGAAAACAGGTATGTTTCCACAATATGAAAGTTTATGTTGTGCCCTTCGTCATTCAGGCCAATGGATCAGCAATATCAGAATTAGTAAATGAGGAATAGAATTTTTGTGATGTTCACTGGTCAACACAGATCTATGATCTGACTCAGATTTCTGTTAATGTATTTGTTAATCATAAGTTTTCTTCCAGGGATTTCCATGAACATATGTCAGTTCGTGGGATATTTCTGAACTGTTCACTTTGACTATTTGCTGTGTGATTGACTAATTTGCCTGTCTGGCTGTATGAAACATTTTAAACATGTGAGTTGGAGAACAAACAGCAAGCACTGCACTTCCCCCTGTAAATGTACAACTGAAACCAAAAGTACATTAAAATACACTAAATGTTTGAAAAATTGTGACATTTCTGGGAGTACATGGTACCCCATCTTCATCCTGTCAGGATTTGAACAGTGCAACACAGTAACATGGAGCCACATTTGTTTGTTTTATTTGATAGAATAACAGGTACCTGCTTTCCTAGGAAACTGCAACTAACAGCATCCCGAAATTCTGTATGAAAAGTGATGGGAAACCTCCTACCCATTGTAAAGGGAAGCAGAGATTTAATTTGGGAAGTACTTAGCCATGATAGCCAGAATGTGGCAAAAGCTCTTGGACTGTGTTGTGCTTCTGTTCATGCCTCTTTCCAGAGGGTATGAGCAAAAGAACATCACCAATTTTTTTTTGGTTTTATATTACACCTCGATTGATGATGTTTACAGTGATGGTATTTTCTCGTAAGAGGATTGTAGAAGAAAAAAACTACAATATTATTTGGAACATTAAAATAACACCAGCTTTTCCCATGAAACTATCATAATATCTGTTTTACACTGTGTATTACTTGTGCCTGCTTCTCTAAGGTGACAGAAGTAATCCAGCCTTAAATTCTTTACAATATATAGTTTTCTCCTCTGTGGATTTCTGTATGTACTGAAAGTAACCAGTGCTATATTATTATAGATTCTAATTAGTCTAAGTAATACAGCCAGATTTTCTTGAGCAGGAAGAAAAAAGGGAAACAAAACAGGTTTGGCAACATCCATCATTTTTATTAGTTAGTAAACAGACCCTGAACTTCAGCTGAATTTCTGTCAGGTTGTCACACTGCAGTTACAGTGATGTAGCTGAGCTAATCATCTGGTAGGTGCTGGCAGGAACCACTAGCAAAAACCAGGGTTTAGCTCTTAAAGCTTGTTTTGAAGATGTCTACAAGCTGTCAGCAGTACTCCATAAAACATACACCTATAAACATTATATCAACCTGAATCTGATACCAGCCAACTAACAACTTTCTGTTTGTCATAAATGTGCATACAGATCAGGCTGTTATCGACTGATACTTTTTTTCTGTTTGAATAGCTTGAACTAACATCAGTATATTTTCTTTAAGACCCATAAAAAGTAAGAGGGCATTTTTTAGATTTGTTTTAAAAGCTACACAGCTTTTTTAAGGAAGAGGCAGTGTTTTTTTCTTAGACCAGCTGACACAGTGTACCAATCTACATGTCTTTGAACTTCATGGTTACAGCATCACACACAGGTGTAGGGTTGACATATCTCAAGGTTCTGGACTGTGTTATACAGGTGGAAGTATTGACAGTGAGAGTTTGAATTTCTCCATGTGCACAGGCTTGTCAAATGCTTTAAGTCTTCCAGCAGTTATATTAGTTAAAAAACAAAAGCTTTTCAAGGAATAGATAGGTGCTACTAATTTCATGCTGCATATAAAAAACTCAAAGTGACTAAATTTATGACTCTACAAAACCAGCAATAGATTCTCTAATGTTGTCTGGGTTGGGGGTGCAGAGGCAGATAAAGGTGCTTTAACACGTTACTGTTAAAGCAAATATGTGGAATCGTGTATCTACTCCTTCCAGGTACCACAGCAATGGCCCTTTGCAGCAGTTTTTCAAAGAGCAACTTTCTCAAGCGAGAAGACAAAATGTAGCCATTTGAAACTCTGCCTCCCATGAGGAAACATGGATTGATTTCTGGGCTCAGCCTAGCTTGGAGAGATTATTGCATTTGTTCAAGATCAAGAGACTCAAAAAAAAAGTTGTCTCCTACATTTCATTTAGGATCTCCTACTAGAGTGCTTACCAGCGCTGAGCAATTTCACCCTTAACCTCTCCCAAAATCACCAGATCATTCTTCCTTAATCTGCTTGCTGCCGGTGTGTGTGCTACAGCCTCCTCACTTTTCAGGAAGGTAGATCCTAGCACGACGCAGGGGACACCAATCTTTCCCAGGCAAGCAGTCGTGGCACCAATACAAAATCTTCACTGTCTTGCTGTGTGGCAGCAGAAGCTTCCATTTCTTTTGCTAACCTAAAAAATGAGCAAATTAATATTGCTCAGAACAGTTTCTTGTGTTACATACACCTAGGGTAAATCCACGCTCAGTCTAAATTAATTCTCACAACAACCAAAGAATACTGGCACAAGTATATCTGTATGAATAAAATCTGATTTTTTGGTCCCATAACCAGAACTCCCTCCAAAGAAAGCTGCAGGAAACTTCCAAGTAGAAGATGTTGATCACAGGAAAAAAAAAATTGCAAACATGTTTGGTTTTGGCTTTCAGCACCTTGTATCTGCCTGGCATTTCTCAATAATTAGAGCACGCTTCCTTCCGTTTAGAATTTATTGCAAAAATAATTTATATACAAAATTCTTCTGCTGTGGTACATTTGTAGGGAGATTATTCAAACATTTTGACATTTGACACTGAAGCAGAGTTCATTAAACCTGTACCAGAAGGTCACAAATGTGTTTCTGTTTGCAGTTTGAATGTGTGTAATTTCTGGAACTAAGTTTCTGGAGCAAATACTCATAACTGTTATATACTGAATTTCCCTTAAAGTTTTCCCAAAAACTTCTCAGTGTTTGCATAAAATTGTTTCAGTATTCATAGTAAAAGGCTATCTATTCCTTAGTGTATTCATAAATAAAAGGATATAACAGTTGGAGACAGAGTATACTCATTAATTTTATAAATAGGCATGTCAGCTAAGTTACTTAACAGCATTCAAACAGTTCTGGTAGGTGTGGGTTTCACATCTCATTATCAGTTGAATTTGTTGAACACAAATAGACTGTCTAAAACACAATCAGCTCTTTCTGCTTTGACCAAAAATCACCCTGATCTCCTTTGTATGATGCTGTTGACTCCGAAAGATCAAGCAAACCTCATCAGTCCACTCCTGCAGGTGTCTCCTTATGGTCCCTGTGTCATTCAGAGGCACCAAGGGACTGCTTTGACCTCTCCCCAGTTATGATTAGTGCCCACTCCCTGTCACTAAATGAGACCTGACATTTTCCAGAGTGAATACAGATACTTATATTTGTTCATGGTTCATTTGATGGTATGTAAAGATGGGCTATATCCTTCAGGGAAAGAAAACTTAAAACATGTCTCTGAGGCTATCTGCCTTATGGCATGAAAAAAGTGAAGGGGGGAAAAAAAAGCTGACAGAATGAAAGGAGCATGCTTCAGTTCATTATTACCACAGTAATAATAAGAATCCCAACTGCCTTAGATTACAATGTAAATATTTCTTGTGCTTCAGAATTTTTTCCCTTTTTTTTTTTTAAATCGCCTGTGGTGTGTTCCACAAAAAATTAAAAAATAGTGGATTTTGGCAGCTGGTGCTTCAGGTGATGGCTTTTGAAACAAAAGGCTGTAAGCTTGCTATTTAATTGACAGGAGACTGAGAATGAGGGAATTTGGAGCAGTTCTGATAACCAGCCACCCTCAGGGACAGTGTTACATGAAAGTTCATAAATACTGGTGAGGTACCATTACTGCTGTTATTCATGCTTGCTACATCAATTTCAAGAACTATATATTTGCAAATATTTTACCATTGCTACTCATACTAGAGCAATAAATCTAAGGGTGGTATGTTATCTATCATAAACCACAGCTCAGCAGTGTAGCACTCGTGGCTGTCAAGAAAATCATCCACTAAAACCAAAACTTTGAATGTCATTTTGCTGATGATTTCAAGGCTGTCCAAAACTTTACAGTGCTGGATCATTGCTTGTACTCCATAACTCATAGCCCCTGATTTGCTTGTTTTGGACTTGGCTTGGAGGTTGCCATCTGTTAATTTTGTTGCTTTGCTTCTTGAATAAGACTAAAGAAACAAGCTATTGTTTGTATTACATGTACAGCATTTGGAATGGCTTATTACATAGAATTTTCCTCCTATATTGCACTGCACTTCTGGGATCTACTTATGATGAATAGTTTCCATGAAGATGGTGTTCATCCTGAATCTTCGTAGGCTTGCTTTTCCCTGCTGAAAAATGTTAGAATGAAATAATGAGTGGGAATGAAGAATTTTTTACCTGTGTTTTTTTTTTCCAAGTTACTTGTCTTTTCAGATTTTAATTTGTCTGCTGAGGGTACAGCCATCAGTAATGACATACACAATGCTTCATGTTTCAAGTCGGTGCTGCCCAGAGATGCTGAGCCAAATACTGCTTCCAGTAAAAGCAGTGTAAATCAAGGTACTTCAGGATCATTCTGCCCAAAATGGGACACAGATTTCATCCTCCTTATTCAAAATATAGTCCAATAAAGTTCTGAACACAATTTGGGCTTTAAAGCTCAAATATGGTAATGGTACAAAAAGTAACAAAACTTATGTGATTACGTCATAAAGTAGAATTATAAAATATTTGCTCTGGTTAAAAACCACACAGAAATATAAGCTCAGTTTTTTTATGTGTGTGGCAGCAGAAATGAATATGGCACATTATTTAGTACAAATAGGTCAGGTGAGTGGCTGATCAGTGGAATCCTGATACAGTGATGCAAACTCTGAAACCATGCCTGGTGAACAGCACCAGGAAAACTCTGCCTTCCTGTGCATAGGTATAATTCAAGTTCAGCCTTATTAACTGTGTTCCACGTGGCTATTACTCCAAACCTGCTTTGAAAAAAACACAAATATATTGATACAGCAAAGATTTCTATCACCTAACAGAGGAAACTGTAGTTTTTCTGAGTCCCTGCAGTGTGCCAGCATCTCAGCAATGTACCTGGCGTATTCCGTGGGACACTGCTCATTAGCAGTGACCAGCTTTATGGTCCATGCAAATGAAAGTTTGGGGTAGGATTTAAAGTGCTGCTTTTCCTCTTCTTTACTCAGCATTCAAATCTTTTGCCACAAATATTGTATTCTGTGAGTAATTTTTACCCCAATTAGATCACATTTTAGCTGTCTCATTACCACAAGATCAACATTTACCTTATTTCTCTAATTTTTCGTAGAATTCCCATCCCTAAACCTGAAAAGCAGCAACACTTGCATGGAGAGCATATGCTTTTCAAACGAAAATTTATGGTTTCTTGGAATATGCATGATTATCCTGGTTTTTTACCTTCAGCGTTACTGCTATTTAAGCACCAAGCCATGGTTCTCATCGGAATTACCTTAAAAAATGAAAGAGCAGGGAACATTGTGCAGAAACTATTAGATGACATGTGAGTGAGCCAAACGGGGGAAGCAAAACCCGTTTGTGTTTATGTGTTTCCCTTCAGTAGGAAAGAAGTTGACTACTCTGTCACAACAAAGATTGAAGCGATTGTGCTTTGAGGCTGTTGGCACCGACTTTTATAATGATCATGACTGAAAATGAAAATAACAGAATGGTCTTTCCTTGCATACAGTTTTTAACCTCTGTCATGTTGTGCATCTCTAGATTTCAATTTGGGTCCACAATCTAGGGAAAAAATTGATAGATCCCAGGTGTTACCAAAGTGAAATAAATCACTCAGATCTCTCCTCAAATGTCGGATCCCTCACTAAATGCCTCTGTGCTTGCAATGTCAGGTAGCCACCATGGCTGCTCCCCTTTCCCTTCCTCCATTCTTCCTTTGCTGTGTGTCCTACACTTCACTCTTAATAAGTTTGCATAACTACACTTCTGTTATTCATGCTTTTCTTAATTTTGTCTGGAGTTCTTTGGAAAGAGAAAAATTCACCCCCAATAGTGCGTTTAAAATATGTGCCATGAGCTTGAGAAAGTTAAACAAGTATTCCATTGGTCCTACGCCTTTGAATTTGGGTGGGAATTTTTAGTAGTCAGTCAAGGAAAATTTTGATTTTCTTCTATCTTGTGCTAGACCAGGCCTGTATAGAATGTTGGATGAATAATCTAAAAAAAAAAAAAAAAAGAAGAAAAGGAAAAAAAAAAGCACACATTTTGAGTGTTCTTCAACCTTGTGCTTGGGTGGAGGTATGGGCAATCATGTAAAATCTGTTTGCTCCTTGCAAATTATAATCTCTGCAGTGTACACAATGTTTTACAAACTGTAAAGCCAAGCAGAATGATTGAGATATTTCTCAATATTGTCATGAGATACCAATGATAATTTGCTGAGTTTTCTGTCTCACTAAACATGAGAAATTATCTTTTCATTACATTGTATCAAATGTCATTAGAATGATAGCCATGAGTAGGTGGTTGTAAAACTCTTCTTTGAAGTGTTAAAACCAGAAGACAAGTTTGTGTTTGACAAGAACATTGAAAATTTATATATGAAAATTACAGTGATAAAGAAAGTACGGTATTTAAGATGGGATGAGATTTGGGCTTTTTTCTGATGGGGCTGATTAACAGATATGTTACACTATTTCTTCAGATTTTTTTTTTATTTAAACTACTCATGAGTTCTTAAGTAAAGAGGCTACTAATTGAATTGCTGTATTTTCATTATTTCCCCCAATGGAAAGAGAGAAACAGTCTTAAGACCTTTCCATTTCCTCACATGAATATTCTGAATTAATCTTTCTATTATATTTATTACCTGCTCCTTTCCCTTTGTGAGAATAGAGTGTGGAGTACTAAGTAGAAGGAAGGTATTTTTAACAGCAGATATCAAGATTCATATTAGTTGTTAGATCTCTCAGAGGCCTGATTTTCAGACAAGAGTCATATACAGACAAAAGAACGTGTTAGTACGTGAGTAAGAATAGTTGATATAGAATGGTTCTCCACTTGAGCCATCACCTGAAACTTTTAAAACCAGAGGGAACATAACACCAAAGGCTTAAGCAAAGAAGCCAGACTTTACTGGAAACAGAAATCAGTCATTAATACATTTTCCCTATCTCTTACTCCCATAACTGATATCACTCCTAGAGAAACAAGCAGCACCTTTACCATCTAGATCGTCACTCTGCATCCTGGCCATCCCAGCTGCCATGCTTTTAGATAGTGTCCTTACATTCCCACCTCCTGGAGCTCTTATGTGTCTCTGTGTTTTCCCATATTTTAAACTGGTTTTGCCAGAGCTTTTAGCTGCAGAAAAATGCACTTTAAATGGAAGTGAAGTCTCAAAAGGCCAATAAAATGGGATTGTATTAAAGCAAGCCATGATTTGATATCAGCCTTGCTTTTGTGGGGTTGCCTTTTGATCTTTGAATGCTTGGAATTAGCACTGCTGAAGTGTCTTTTTACTTTCTGCTGGTCACTTTGAGATACAAATTTGGAAGTGTACTTCTTATGAGAAGTACTCTGTCAGTCTTCTGTATAATGCTGCACTTAGATCCTCATCTGTCTCTCTTGTGTTCTTCCTCTCACTCTGCTGGAATTGATGTGGATTTTTGCGGTCCATGTAAATGACATCTCCAAAACAGTCTGAACCTGGTTTTTTGTGCCTTATCTGGAAAAGGTTAGGTTAAGGGTAACACAAAGCAAAACTTCCAGAGTTATTTCTTACACAAAAACATGTACATTTCAGGTAGGCAGCATGAAGCGACTATTATAGAATTTCTTTGAATTAAAGCTACCTTCTAATCATGAAATCATCAATTAAAAAAGGGTCATGAAAGGATATTGTAGACGTCTGCTAAAGGTGAGAATATATTTTTGATTAGGCAGTCTTTTCATGCCCCAGAAGGAAAAGTGAAAGGTGCCAATCATGTAGAAGTAAAGGACATTTATATTATGTAAATATTAATCTTCTGTAATGATGAAAAGAAAGCTTAAAATATTTGATCATTAATGTGATGGAGAATAAGGGGGTGGGGAAGGAAGTAAAAACACCTCCATATCCATTTAAATTTGGGAAGTTTTCATGTACTAGAATAATCTGAGGCATTTGGTTAATAATCAAGTGCTGTCATTGACTGCTTCTGATAAATACAGGTACTTTCTCCCTGTTACCAGGTCTAACACTTTAATACTAGAAAGTGTCTTTAAAACAACTTTAAACATAACTGGAGGCTTATAAAATAGGCACAGGAGATATGTAGATATAATAATCATATTGACTATAACAATAAACATTCCTAATACTAATTTTAATACATTTCAGGGCTGATGGAAACAGAATACAGCTTTAGCCACAGTAGTAGCACTAAATCAAAGAGAAATTCATGCTGTAATGATCAATACAATCTTTTTCTACAGCACAAACTTATTTTTGGCCTGTCCAACTCAGGACTCACCAGTGTTTAACATCATGAACAGTAATTATGGTAACATGAGTAATTCTTCAATAGGAATAATAAACATTCTGAAGGAAAACAACATTTTATTTTCTAGCTTTATTACTAGACATATTTATTTTCATCAGGATTATACAGAGAGAACCATTTCTACTCTTAATAGTGATCAAATGCAAGGTAGCATCAATTCTTGGCAGGTATTTTGGGCACAAATTATGTACAAGCCATATATACAAATAATGAGTGATGCACTTGATGAATTTACATTTTTAAATACAAATTCATTTGTTTTCAAAGATGTATGCATGAACCCCACCCTTATAGGCCTATTTGAAACACTGAAATAGAAAAAGGAGTCAGGACCTACCAGCAAGAATCAGGATTTACAGCAGGAATCTGGATGCCACCCTTTTTACACCAGGAAATAGTATTACACCATGTGTCAGTTCTATTTATTTGCTTACCCATATGAGAATTTCTTTTTTACTTCCTCGTTAGCTTGTTATGACACTGTTTATGCTAAACATGCCTGCATGCCTGCTTCCTACCTTCTGTAAGAAGAAGTAACTGTGCTGGATCCATCCCCACCAGTTAAACTTCATGGGTCTCCCAGAGTTCAGTGCAGCCTTTTTAGGTGCAGTTGTACCCTAGGCAAGGACATGTGGGAGAAACCTGCTCCTTGAGAGGATTCAGACATCATTCTTCTTTAATTTGCATTCAGAGAGGCAGCACAGAGGTCAAGAAAGTCCTGCTGGCAAGGAGCCAGCGTCAAGGCAAGATCGGGCTCTGCATGGCTGACGGCAGCCCAGGCTGCCAGATTAGTCCCCAGGCTGGCACTGGACTCAGGGAAAGCTTTGAGGGGAGAGACAAAAACTCACTTTTTCCTGTCAAAGCTATACCAAGATCTGTTCTGTTTTCCCTTCTGCAAAATCTTTAAAAAGTGACTTCTCTATTCATGTAGAAAAGCTGTCCCCATGCCCACTACACATCTGAACACCATCAGTGCCTGAGAGCTGCCTAATGTCCCATTTTCAGGGGGTCACAGGGCTCGTTTGAACTTCCACAATGCCTTCAGTTTTCCCACTCTGACATAAAACCTTCTCAGCAGGACTCTGTGGCTTGAAGACAAAAAATAACTGTGAGGTTCTAGTACAGTGAGGCTGTGCATTTTGTACAACTCTCCTGTCTTTACAAGTTTCTTATAAATGCAAGATTAAATCAATTTCACAGAGCTCACTGGGAATATCTCCCTACTGCTCTGATGACAAATGCTCTGCAAATAAAAAAACCCTTGCTGGAACTGATGGTAATCTTTACTTTCTACTAGGCTGGTATTAAATTGGTACAGCTACAGGTAAATACAACCTGGCCTTACAAGAAATTGCAAGGGTTAAAAAACTGCAGGAACTATGAACAAAGGAGAGAAATTCCAAATTATAGGTTGCTGCAGTTCTGTTCTGAAAAACAAAACTGCAGGAACTATGAACAAAGGAGAGAAATTCCAAATTATAGGTTGCTGCAGTTCTGTTCTGAAAAACACTATTTTATTCCAAACAAACTCCCAATGACATTTCTATTGGTCCCACAATGTTTTGTAAATTCTGGACAATAATTTCAGTTGACTACATGATTACTTGAAGGAAATGGCAAGAATCATGGTATGATCATTTAGTCACTAAACTTTCTGACAAACTTGATTGTTTACTTATTAAACTTTTCACAATTTGAACAGAAATAAGCATTTTAAGAAAACAAAATAAGAACGTTAATACTAAATCTGTGAATATTTTAAATTAATTAAAAATTGCTAAAGCCTACGTATCTCATTTCATTAGGTACCAGAAAATCTTGAGGCAACATTCCTGTGTTTTCAGACAGGATTTTCCACAGAATCTCCTTGAGCAAGGCAGACACTGTGTATCAGTCCTAAATGAAACTCAGCACCATTATTATCTTCCTTAATGTACAGAATTTCATCCGTCTAGTGACAGTAACAATTTCACAGATAAACAGGTCACCTGGGCCTTTATTAAGGTCTGTAAAATGTAATGGGAATCATCCTGATTTCAAGCATCAGCTTTTTTATCACCAACCAGCTCTTTCTAGTGCTGGAAATAAGTGCAGGGGGTGTTGTATTTAAATCACCCAACGTTGCTCCTATACTGCCAACCAAAAGAGTGCCATGGAAAAATCCTGTGCTGAGGCCAAATGACTGAAATTGCTTCACAGCCACGGTGCATCTGAAACAAACCTCCACATCCCATGTACATAGCACTTAGTGGTTCCTATACAGCACGTAGGAAGCATAGACCTATACACAGGAAGGGCTCTGCCAATCCTAAAATAATATTTGTCGGATTTCTCAAAATTAAATACCTGAAATAAAATGGACGCTCCGTTGCACATCATCAGAGAGGTATTTTTCTAGCGTGAGAATGGTTATAATTGCAGCTGAACATTTAATGCACTGGCTGTGTAGATCTAGCTGGGTTGGCATGGGAACCCAAAGTTTTCTATGGTCATCCCCAAGTATCCAAATGGCTCAGAAAAAGCACACTGAATCACATATCTTTGGGGAATAAGACTTATACAGATTTTTCCTCATCCAAGAATCTACATTTTGAATAGAACAGAAATCTTGGCCATTCCCTTAAGCAAAATGTGTTCAGTCTTACAAGTCTGAATTAAATCAGTAGTGTATAGATTCAGGGTCAAAGGGTTGGTTGACTAATGACAGCAAATGCAAAAAAATTCTGAAGTCTCTAAAACAAGCTGGCTACCCAAACAGATGGTGTCCGTCAATGCTACTTCTGTCCTTAAAATTTAAATTTATAAATTGCTGGTAATGAATAAACTAAAAATATGCATACAGAAGACTAAAATCAGCTTACATGAACAGACTGCACAGAAAATAAGCTGAAAACCAGCATTAGAGGAATTAGTCCTGAGAGTGTCTTACTTTGTTATTTAAGCCAACACATTTCTTTCAGTGGTGATGGTGTGAAATTGCTCAAAGTATCAACTTTTTTTTCAGTATTTGTATGTTTTCTTGCTGTCCTTAACCCTGTGCGGCAAAGGTTGTGTAAAGCAGCAACAAATTGTTACATCAGAAGTTTTTTTCTGTTAATATAACAATTTTCTCTGTCTAGATGAAAGGAAGCAGTTATTCAAAGTGAATGCATTTTGTACTTAGAAATTATGGCTGCATTGCTGTTGTGAAATGGAACAGCATGAATCCATTCCTTGGCAACAATCACAGTGAGAAAGAGAAATGATGCAGTAAACGTACGTAACCTATTCCTCCTGCAAACCAAATCATGTCTCCTTAGAGTCCTCCTTGGATGCTGCAATACAGAGAGGTTTCAGTAATCCTGTCCTGTATGAAATATTGCAGGAGAAGGAAGATAAATCAAAGGACTCCTATATTTAACTTTCAAATGTCTTATTCTCACACTGTACTTGTTCTAAATCATTTGAGTAGCTTAAGGACAATGAAGCATTGTTGGAATATATGGCTTTGAAGTCTCTCTCATTACATACACTGTAGCTCATCAAAAATGAAAAACATTTGCCAAACCTGGCCTCGATCATCTTTTTCTTTCAATCTGGACATAAATTTTTATGGCAGAGAAATGGGAGAGGACAAAATAAGGACTCCATTCCAACCTCTACCCTGTCCCCCTGGGTTTGGTCCCCCTGTTTGGTCCAAGAACAGCAGTTATGGTGAATAAATCGGACCAGTCTCTCGGGCAGAAGCAGCCCTTAAGCTGCCCTCAAAACCAAATTTACCTCCCTTACCATCTTGAACATGGATGTAGAGGCTGAGGCACTGAGTCTGATGTGGGATGCACTTTATCCCTGTAAACTGATGTGGGCAGTGTTATGCCATGCCCAGGCTCAGCAAAGCAGGCAGGCAAAGAGCAGCTGA
The DNA here is from genome assembly GCA_013400495.1 of Nicator chloris. Taxonomy (NCBI): domain Eukaryota; kingdom Metazoa; phylum Chordata; class Aves; order Passeriformes; family Pycnonotidae; genus Nicator; species Nicator chloris. The sequence goes on from WAAE01023750.1 coordinate 17,603, forward strand.
GGAGATGGGGAGGCCAGAAAGTCCCTGTTCTCTGCTGTCCCAGACACAGACCTTCACCTCAAACACAAACACAGCTCATAAGCAAAACCAGAGGCAAATAAAACCAAAAAACCCTAATCCTTTTATCTCAGTGCAGACCGGATTCTGTCTTTAAAGTTGATTTTAAAAAATAGAAATGTAAACAGATATAGCAGCCTTCAGCTGTTTTAATATTGCAGGTAATCGAACTAATGCTCAAACCTTCTGTGTTGTGAATAACACAAGATAATAAAAATACCCAGGACAATTTAAATGAGTCTGTTTGTAAATCCTTGTGTTTCCCAAAACAAGAACACTTGAAATGAAAAATCAGTTCTAGAATGATTTACCGATACATGTAATAGCTTTTCCTTGTATGTGGACATCATTCCTGTGATTTGACTGGATCACTCTGGTACTTGTAATTAAACATATATGTAAGCTTGTTCAGGACCAAAATATCTTGAGGCCTTTAATATATTTTACGGTTAAAACAAAAATTATTGTGTTTATTTATTATTCCTAAATTCAAGAAGCATACTCAGCAATGTTCCTTGGAGTAATATAAATTGATTATATAATCATATTACAATAACTTCATTTTTCAAGTTAATGCAAATAGATGCTTTAGAAAAGTTACAATAATGGTAACTCATTTTCAGACCAGCATTGTGAATAACAAGGTCTTTCCCAAATTAAATAATAAAAAAGTTAACTACGCTAACTTTAATTTTTTTTTCCTAATTTAAGGCAATTTGCAGTACATGGATAGTAAAAAAAAAGATCAAGCTTGGAGACACAAATTTGAAATTCAAGATATTATTTTGAGCCATATTTTTTTCTCATATGTTCAGAAGCTTTTAAATTTCTAATTCTGTGGCAGCATTCTCGTTTGACAGAATCCAGAATTAAACCTGGATAAACATGAAGAAACCTGCCTTCATTAACAGATATCCAATTAAACCATGCAATTTCTTAGTATCCCAAGTGATGGTAGCACATTAAGGCAGAAATTACTCACTGCAAGGGATCCTGACTAATACCATCCTTGGGAAAATGCCTCTCCACCACCACTTTCTGTGCCAGCAGCATTTATTGCTGCTCACCCCTCCAAGCCCCCACCTTATCATGGGGAACATATCTTGACAGCTGGCCAGGTGCTGCTTCTTGGATGTGTCCCTACCTTTCCCTGGTGCAGCCTGGCAATTCCTTTCAATGGAGAGCAGCAGATACAGATTTCTGGTCTAGGCATCACACTGAGTGAGAGCAGGAGGTGAACACACAGCTCAGAAGGCTCCAGACGTTTACATACAATACTGTGTTATGGAAATACTTGAGGTCAGTTGCTGAGGCTTGAGTTAAATGGCTTTTTATGGAAGTAACTGTAAAAATAAAATGAGGCAAAAATTCTTGCTGTAGACTCACAGGAACCTAAGGGAAATGGGGAGAGGGTGAGAGACTCTTTTGTCCAGGAAATAGGTTAGCATGGCATTCAGGTGGGAATGGAGTAGGCAGCAAAAGAAATTGGGCACCTTGCCTAATACTTCAGCCCCACAGGGCCAAAACTAATGCTTACCTATAATAAGGAGCGAATAAATTCCTTAAAATTCAATTTAAGCATATTGCTGGTGAGATCCTTCCAAAACAGGTTAAGTGTTTTAGGAGCATAAGCTCCGTTGAAAATCACACCTGAGCCTGATCGTGGTCTTGTAGATCAAAAGCCCTTTTATTTCAACCAAAAGGTAGCAAAAGAGTACTGCAAGAATTGCAAGAGACAGGAATCAGCTTGTAACACATTGCTGTGAACACAGACATCATTCTTTGCATATGCAATGAACTACCCGTTAATTATCTCCATTCTCTTTTCATTAGATATATCCATCCACGTGCCAATCACACTCTTTCCGCTTACCATCTCAAATTTTCTTCCGAAGCACTAATGTGGGAAAAAATAGTCAGATTTAAAACTAGGTTTGTATTCATACAACGAGCACTGCAGGAAACTCTGTGGCTGAAGTTGAGCAAGTGACTAAATTAAATTATTGCAGTGGTCACCTTTGATGCAGTCACCCAGCTGAACCCTCCGTGCAGGGGTGGTCTTCGCTCCAGTGTTGCCCAAGATGATGTTTGCTTATGAGATAAAAACAGAAATCTAATGCTCAGTGGCCAGCAAGATCTTTTTGTCTCCTGGCTTTCCTTCATGGCTTTTGAAAGTAGAATCCCTGTAAACTGATGTATAAAGAGCTATGCCTCATGCGGGAGAAGCTTTTTAAGTTGTTTCAGGGTGAGGCGCCAACAGAAGAAAAGCCACCTTCTGTTTGTTGAGGCCATTGTGGATTTTGTCTACAAGGTTATGTCTTGAGGCAAAAGCAAGCAGCTGGCAGGAGCTGGTATACAGCATCTTTTTATTTTTCTGAGACTGCTAGGAAAACATAAGGGTAGGGGGAACGTTCACAGAGCAGTGCAGTGGGAGATGATCAGCACATCCCAGCACACACAAAAGAAGATGGCTTAGCATCTGTTCTGGAGCTCCAGAGTGTGCAAGCCAAGAGTTCTGGGTACTGGCAGTCGTGTGTGGAGATGGATCACAGCGTGCCTGCCAAGGGGTTTGGATACTGGTAATCAAGTACAGAGAGAGATTTTGGTTGGAGAGCACAGAAAAATAGCAGTAAAATTAAGAATGATTCTTTCCAGTGCCTTATATGTGGGCAGACTAAAGAATTTATTTACATTCTCACTAGCTTGAACATTTCCCATAGTAGAAATGGGGCAGAAATAGAGTAGAAATTTTAAATAATAGGAATATATATTTTTAAGTAATGCTCTACTCATTTAATCTATCTGTGCCTTGATTCTTCATAATTGCTTTAAAGTCAAAAACATATGATAGTGATTTCAATAGAAATATGTGCTCACATAAGCATCCATATTGGAGACAACAAACTCAAAATTATGTAAAAAATAAATTAATCACCTTTCCCTCAATGCAAAGGTATTTTAGAGTCCAGAGCAAGACTTTCCTACATGACATGCATTTCTGTCGTAATTGTAAAACGAGAAACGTTTTCTCTAAGGAGAAGCAGGTGTGAAAGTTAAGGTCTGACTTCTTGAGCGCCTGAATTACCTCTCCTTCTGAGCTATCCCGAAGCGTTTGAGTGGAACTCCACAGGGTGGCATCAGTGCGTGCGAAATTACCGGCAAGGAATTTTTGACCTGCGGAATTCGGACGGCAGCCTCTGGCTGTGGGGAGAGTGGGTGCCACCTGTTCCCCAGGGGGCAGGGGCTGCGCCATCGAGTGTCCTTAGCAGTCTGAGGTACGGAACAATGGTTCAGCCACACTTGCTATAAAGGCAGCTTCCACGGGGTCTGAAAGCTGATCAGGGAGTGGTCTCATTTCCTGGGACAGTTTGATTAAAAGGCTGAGAAGGGTAATTGCACTTAAGTAATTCAATAATGTATTTGCAGTGAGTCAAATGCTGGAGTAAGAGGAACAAGGCAGAAACCAAGCAAAGGTGTAATTTAACAGTCATTGGGCTGTGAATATTTCTAACCACGTGTACTGATACAAACAAACTTTTTGTTTGTCTTGATGAGGATAATCCACCCTTATGTTGGAATAATGAAGAGATATTGAGATGGTCAGTGCACACCAAGACCTCAGTGCTGACAGGAGTGATCTACTGTCGCAAGACACTTGTGTATTTCACACTGCAGCTGCAGAACTTCACAGCACACAATTTTTATTATCATGCAGCTGATTAATTTTTTCTGTAATTATGTTACCACCTGAAAATACTGCTGCTGTATAAAGTGCCAGCCCCATGCAACTGAAGTGTGTTGGTGTCGACTAATAGATGCCTGGCTCAAAAAAAGTCATTTTACAGCAAATAAAATTTATCTGCGTATAGCTGCATACCCCCTACTCTTGGTCAGTGGCAGAGTGATGGCAGGTCTGTCCCTGTCACTCTCAGGTCTGTTGGTGCTCAAGAGAGCTCACCATCTCCTGCCAGGAGCCTTTGAGGAGTCAGAGAAGTACTAATGTGCCTGCACCATCCTTTGGATAACAGACAGATTGAGAATCCAGCTGGCAGCAAATAAAGCAAATGGAAGACGGGAAGGGATTAGCACAGTAGCAAAAGATTTGAAGGAACTTCAAAATGGGATTGGGAATGTTATCTAATTTACAGTTTGTCAGAAAGTCATCCATTGAGCAAATTATCAAAATAGTCCTCTTTCCTCCTTGCATCAGATAGGAAATTTCAATTCTCAAAATTCTAGTTCTCAAAACAAATTCAGATTTTGCATTTAGAGACAATTATAAGGATTTTTTAGTGTATTTCATAGTGAAGTGGTTGCATTTAGAATGATAGACTTCAGTAGATACCTGTGGTGCCTGTTGTGCATTAATTTACCATCTCCTGCCATACCTGTTTTCTTCTGAGCTTCCTCACAGTCTCTGTGTAGCTTTGTGTTTTACCTCTGAAATACAGCAGGAGCTGTGATTTTTTAAGTGTATATTTAACTCTGCTGTAGAATTGCCCAGAGATTTGAACTTATCATTCATTATCTTGCTCCTTCGGTTGCCTAAGCTACAAAATTCAAATAATACTTACTAATTTCTAAACTGCTTTGATATTCTTACATGAAAAGTAACTGCATGTGAAAGAACTACATTCTACTACTGCAGAATGCCATAAATGCCAGCTAGGAACCATCAATAAGCACCAGACAAAAAGTTACCAATGTTCATGCCAAAGTTAAAAAAATTCCCTGAAATATGAGAACGTTTCTGAAATTATTAATTTAAATTAGGGCCTCACTTATTTGTGCCTTCAATAGTACCAATCTCCAGCAGCACCCTTGTTTTCAGGCCTTATCTGATATTTTAAAAGATCAGTGCCATCAAAAAGCCATGCCAAGATCTCGAAGGGAGAGGAAAAAGAATAGAAGAGATTTGTGCCACATTTCGTACTTATAGAGAAAGTCCATCATAATCCAATGACAGGGAGAGAAAAGAAAAGAAAGCCCATTTCACGACAGCAAAATTTATCACCCTCCTGGAAGAAAGCTGAAGATTAGGTAATACAGCAACAATTTTCCAGCCACAAAGGCACAATAACTATCATGTCAGATAAAGAGTACCATGATTCAGAATAGTTTGGTAACATCAGCAGCAGAGCACAGAAATATTCAGAGAAAACACAGCTATCTTAAGCTCCTTACAATCACAGACAATAGCAAGTGCTACAAATACACAAGGCACAATAATCAGTCAGAAGGAAATCTTCACTCTCTCAATGTTCTTCTGACACAGCCACATCTTTTCATCTGTGGACAAATCCTCCAGTCATGCATCTTCCTGGGCCCCAGAGCAGCTGTGAGCTGAGCCTTCACAACAGAGAGACATTCCCATCACAAGTTTCCTTGCTGGAACAACGGGGTAAATAATTCATGGCTCTTGTCAGAAAGCTCCCAAAAATGGAGAGAGAGGTGTGCTACAGTTTTATGGGATTGGTTCCAATTCAGAGATTAACTGGAAGAACAGGCAGGTTGTAAGGAATTCTTGACTGCTCTTCCTAGCTTACATTTTGCATAAGCTGTTATGGCTTTTTTTTTTTCAAAACACTGAAATATTGTTTCAGGAAGTCTTACGTGTTCTAACAGAACACTGAAATTACTCTTCTTACGTGAAGCTTTATTCAACATTGTTCTATGCTTCTTGCTGATTTTCTTCAAGCTTTTAGCATGAAAAATAATTAAAAAACCCACAAGGCAATATAATGGGAGCCAAATTAGTGGGAAGAAAAGTAGAATCATTGTCATTGTGAAAATATAGGTATGAACCAAAATATCAAAAGAAGAACTCATGAAATTCCAAGCCTTTGAATGTCATGAAAACATTATAATCCAGTGAAGCTATATTTTAGACATTTAAATTTGATATAAACATCTAAGTCATTTATATTTAGGACTGTGTCATTGACCAGCATCACAATAGTGAGGAATTTCAAAATAATAAAAAATTCAAAATACCCAGCTCAGAGAGTTATATAATCTGACTTATTTTTACTTCCCAGCTCTTCCCCTTAAGATCACACAGATATTTATCTAATTGTTTATAATGCTTCATATTCTATTCCACAGTTCCTAATATAATCACCTTTACAATTTTATCGATCTGTCCCTTTAAAGGGACAATAATTAGGCCTGATTTTCAGAAATATTAGGTAGCCAGACCTCTAATTTACTGTAGCAAGGGAGACAGGAATTCAGTGTCAAGCATCTTATGGCACAAATCCAAAATTAAAAAATAAAAACCAATAGATATTAACAAAAATATGTATACTAATTCAATATGTGTTTCTCTAAAATTGAGATTATTTACACTGATAATCCACAAAAAAGAAGTCTCTGAATAAATATGCACTTATAAATTCTGTTCAGGGTTACTTAAAGTTTATTAAGCTTATGTAATTATTTTCTGCAGGAGTCATTGTACACTGGCAGCTATGTTACTTGTCTCTTAGATCAAAGGCAATTAAAAAGCAATTAATATTGCTAGTGTCTTGCTGAACAGCATTCCCTACCTAAAATCAGTGCTCTCCAGCTTTTCTGTGGAGGTTAGAAAATGCCTGAGCAAGCGAATCCAATCAAAGAGAAAACCAAACCCACTAAATATTAACACTTAACCTTAAAACCTCTCAAACCTGCGTGAGGTTGAATTTAAAATAAATCATAGGCAAGGGATGGTTGGGCAGGCAAAAGTGTCACAGCACCCATTTCATGGAAGGGTGAGTAAGCCTGCTTTGCCAAACTGGCCCCCTCATTTCTTACCCAGCTGTTGTTGGTGGCCCCAGCTGCTCTCACGTCCCCCATGCTCAGTGTTACACTCACTGACCATCCTCTAGGTCTAGGCTTTAAGCAAACTTAAGGGAAGATAAAATGGAGTCTCTCTGCCTCTCCTGGTAATGTGATGAACAGAGTACACTGTAGGAATTCTGCAGGTAAGAAAAAAGAAAAAGTGTTCCAAGTGTTTTATAGCATTAGTTGCATATTTTAAATTAACAATCAGGCGTAGACAATATACAAGAGGATGTAGGACAAAATGTTCCCATTCTAGACTGAGACAGTTAAGTATTTTTTAACAAGCATAGTTTCAAGGTGATAATTCACAATACAATTCAGGAAGAACTATTGAATGCAGTTTCACATAATAAACCTTTGCCCATTTCTTATGAAAATCTCAGAGAAAAATCTTTGGTATTTCATATTAATATTGTTCACATGAATTTAAAACAAATGTAATGGCCCATTACACTTTTGTGCTTCTCAACACACTTTGCATACAAATTGAAAATAACATCTTGCTGCCTCACTTTTATTGAAACCAAAGCAAAAAAACGCATCCAGTGTAAGTATTGGAATATACTCAGTTTATTTAAAAGCATTAAACTGGTTATATCAGCTTTGATGTTCTAAAGCCTCAAACTTCCCTATGTCAGAAACCCTCACTTTAAGTAAATTAAATAGGAGTATCTGTCTACCTTACTGCAAAGTAATGCTGCACAACTCATACTTTCCCCGTGTTAAAAACCTTCTATCTAACTTCATTTATTTTTGGTCACCATCTTACATAAAAGGAAAGGGCCCCTATTAAATTTAATTAGAGATTTTTATTTTATATAAGTCAGATCAAGATACTGGGCACAACATTCAGCTGGCAGGTGTTATTGTAGCTACAGATGCTTGATGTTCTGACTCAGTGTGTACCTTGACTGCATTTTTTGTTCAATAATCCAGGATACTGCTGGCCAAAAGTATTCATGGACAAACAGACATTTTTGATGCCATGTATTGGTTAACATTATGCCAGCTAAAGAAAAAGAAATGGCAGGAATTATAACCTCCATCTTTCTTGTCTTTGTTTATTAACACCAGAAAGTGGAATGGTAGGGAATGTTTTACCTCCGTATTGGTTGTTCACAAAGTTGTTTTTCATCTGTTATAAATTCAACAGCAAAAGCAGGTGGGGGGTTTTCTGATACAATTCTGGGTTTGGTTCTTCTTAGTTCTAATACCCCTAACTTTTTTCTTCCCATGGAAATTAGATTAAAAGTATCAAAACATATAACACATATATGTAAAAAGATGCATAAGGAAAAAGATCAACCTGAAAATAATGGGATTTAGAAAAAAGTGCTTCTAATGGACCAGTTATTTGATAACCTCTACTCTAAAATCTGGTTTTAGAGGGGGGATATTAAATTAAGATAGTTAATGGATTTGTCTGGGGAAACATCTACACTCTTTTTAAAGGAAATCCACAGAAGACAGTGTTCAATCGGCTGAGAGCAGGTTTTAAAGAAGGTGTGTAAAACAACAAAATGCCCTTCTGAAAAATCAGTCCCCTTATGAGCTGAAGTCTCGCTGAAGCTGATCAAAGAAGTCAGTAGGCAAAGCCTGTAGGGTCAGTAATGCTCTGGGACTTCAGCCCTGTCCCTTACAATTCTTCAGGAGAACCTCCAAGAGCTGCTTGGTTTATTGTAGCAGGCTTGTGTCATTGTACACAATGGCAGCCTTACCTGTGTTCCCGTGTTGTATATGTGTGGGAATAATTCGTGCTGGGGTGTTAGTTATATTGTATATAACTTGATATTCCTAAGTTAGAATCTGTGCCATGTAAGTTCTTACTGGAAGCCTGTTTCGAGGGGGACCTTGAAACCCGGACAGGAACCACATTTACATCTGAAGGAACAACGGAGAGTCACGNATCAAGAAAATCATCCCTTCCGAGGAATCTTTTCAGCAGGACCGGAGACCAGTGTTCATCCACCATGAATTTCATCTGCACCACAATTGACAATTGTTCCTATTGCAAACCCAAGCCTGAGGCTATATTTCGGGTATAAAAACTGAGAAGCCGACAGGCAAAAATGTGGACAGAGGGATTGGCGAGAGAGGGTACACTCTGTTCACCAGTGCCAATTTCCTGGGCTTGGCACTCTGTCCGTGTTGATCGTGGCTTTATCGAAATTATTTTGCAATCAATAAATTCTTTTATATTTTAATTTGGTTGGTTTGGTCCCATCTATAACATCCCAAAACTCCTTTCTTGGCAGGTTGTGTCCCCTTTAATTCCAGAGAGAGAAGAACTCCATTTCTTCTGAAACTGGACAAGGTCTGCCACATTTTTAGAGACATCACTGTCTGTATGAAATAATTCTTTGAGCATAACTTCAGCACCAGCCTGTACCTTGGCAGTCTCTCTCTTCCAGCACGATCTTTTTTTCCTTTCTGTGCAGCCTATTACTATCCTAAATATTTTGTTTATCATTAGCTGTAATAATGAAGTTGCAGTTAGAAATCATGCACCAGTGCCTTAGTGTTGGATGGTTAGGTTTACTTTTTATACCCTGAGCAACTACATGTCAAGTTAGAGGCTGTTTTCTGGTTTTCCTGTGCTTTCTAATCTGTATAAATCTACAGGGTTTCTACCAACATTCAAAAACAGACAGGCACTTGCAGAATACCTGCAAAAATATTTGCAGGGATTCCAAACAGATAAACAGATTAAAATTGTGACTGACCTGGTAGAAAAATTACAAGATTTTTACTCCAGCAGTGTTTGTACTATATCCTTCAGTTAATTACGAGTCATCCAAAAGACTAAAAATACAGTAGTTATGAAACTCTTCTTTATCCCTCGGAACGATGCTGAACAATGCAGTGCTGACTCCCTTGCTAGATTACTGGAAGGCAAATATTAAATTCCAGCAAAGAAGCAATTACTAAATCCATGTTTGTAATTAATTCACTACTGATTAGTTCTGACATGCAAGCAGTCTGACTGAACCTAAAAAGGCAGTTAAAGCAAAAGAGAAGAAAAAAATGTGTCTCTTAAAATAACATCGGATTCTGTTGTGAACAAAAACCATGCCATTAAATGAACACTGATTTTTGTGCGGGGAGGGTGTGTCAAGATTTGAAAGTTTGCCCTTCTCCCATCCAAACCACCTCACATTGCTTTCAATAATTTTATTATAGACACTATACTATATATCAGGACCTAACCTGGTGGAAATCATTACAGATCTATTGAAGATTATTGTTTTCTACATATTATTGCAGGCATAGATGTGATTTTTGTTTATTGACCTATTTATTACAAGTAATCATGCAAAAATGTCTTCTGTTGTCCACCATTGTTTCTCAGCAGCAGTACTAATTAAAACATTTAAGTAATCCAGTTGTGCGGCTTGTGTTTTTGAGTGACTGACAAAACATCTGTAAGTGCGAGTATTGGAGGAGAACAGCTGTAAATGTTCTCTGCATTAGCATAAATTACCTGGTGACTATCAATAAATGCTTCTACAGAAATAAGATTGCTGCAGAGATATTTCAGTAGCTCACGCTAATCAACTGAAATAAAATGTAAACAGCTCCAAAATTAGACTCAGTAAATCATATAGCACCTTGGTGGGAAATCAACTGCGAGTTCCAGTTTTTCAATTCAAAGGGACTGAAGAAACACATTTAGATTTCCTTTAACACTCTCACTCTTCTTGCTACTCCTTCTGAAAGCTTCCTTCTCATGAAAGCCACTTCTTGATCTTTACATACAAATAAACTGCTCCTGAGGCAGAGTGGGAGCATGAGCACAGGTGTGTGGATTTACATACCCTGTTTGTTGGCCTGGCAGCTCCAAATTCGTCCAGCAGCCAGGTATGTTCGCTTTCTTTCCCGTCGGCTCATGTCTCTGCATGACCCCAGTTTGAGCCTGGATTTGCAGCACTCAAACCTAAAGAAATGGTACAGCAGCACAGAGGGAATTAGAAACAGTATCTATCACTGATTAAACTATTGATCAGCCACTCTGCTAAAGCTAAGGTACTCCTCCGTTTGGAATTAAGCTGCTGAAGGTGCCTTGCAACAAGGTGAATGGCCTGACCCAAACACAGAAAAGATACAGAAATGCTGAGACAAAGACGTGCAAGAGAGGTGGAAGGAATCTTGAGATCAGATAGAAAAAGCTGTCGTAGTGGAAGGGGAAGTTTGCACAAAAATTTTGCAGCCCTGTTTCTAATGGTTGTTGTCTGTATCACCATAATGCCTTCTATCCAAACCCTGAGCAGGACTCAAGAAATGGACCTCTACTTTTAAAACTTAACTAAAAGAGTGGTGCCTCCTTTTGATACTGAAGTGAGTGCACATCTTAGGTGGGGAAGATACTAATAAGTATTCATGTTCAAGGCACTGGAGAAAGGAAGACTAAAGGGGAAATTATGGAAGGAGGTAAGGTTTTGCCAAAGGGACTAAAGAGCAGAATAACTTAGAGCATCAGCACTTGGAGATTTAATAGTGTAAGACAGCATTTGTGAGACAAAATATAATGCAGCAATCAGAAGCTGAAGCATAGACAAAGGGGCAAAGCCGAATCTTTGTGCAGCTGCAGACAATGAACACAAGTTTCAGATAAAAACCCTTTTCTGCTGCAAAAGAGAATTAATCAAGCCATAGCCAAGAGCATTTTATAACCTTCGGCTGTTCAGCACACAGCAAAGATGGACCAAGGGAAGGCTTAAGAGCTGAGTTGACAGAGGACACAGAGCTTTTCCTTGTGCTTTGTCACATCAAATGCCCATTTGCTGATAAGCCCATGTCTCTGCACAGTGTAATATGCATGCCAGTTATGGAAGTCATCATTCCTGTCTAGACTATGTCCTGAGTTCCTGCTAATTTTTTTAAAATGCTCATTAATGTAATTTCTGTGTCTTCTCTGTATATGCCTTTTAGACTTAAGTCTCCTTTGAGGACTATAAAGGAGAAATATTTTCATATATGTTGTCAATTAAAGAATAAAATTTAATAGTCTATTTCTTCTCCAAGAAACACAAAAAAGAAAGTTGCAATGAACACCTCACCTGCAATAATTTTTCTTGTAGATATCGCTTTTCCATAGCCAGTTCAAATAAAAGCACCTTTCCTTTTATCAGTAGAATTATGTGAATGGGCAGCATTAGGAATCCATTGAGTATAATAACTTGAGTATAATAATCTGTAAATACCAAGAGCAACAACATCTTGCTGCTCAGTCCACCCCAGGTTGCCTGTGTGTGGTCCATGTGCTGCACCTAAAACCACTCTGAGATTTGAAGTTGATTGGAGACAGTAATAAAATATCTTGTGTATAGATTGTTTCTTACTGTGCATTCATATAAACAGAAAAATTAAATATGGTAAGTATTTCTGTTGGAATCACTGCATTCATGTGTGAATCTTAAACTTTTAGAATATTCAAGCAGGAAGTCATTTGAATTGAAATGTCAGGAAGAAATACTTTCTGTGAATATGAACCTAACCTTATTGAAAGCCATTTTTAATTAATATTTCATCAGCTGCCTGATGGTAACCTCTAAGCTAAATTAGCTTGAAGAGGGTGAAATTAAGCATTTTTAAATGGAATGTGCCTGTTCACTTATGAATGTCTCCACAAGAACTCTCTACAGCAATACACAGGTAAACATACTTCATTCTCAATCCTGTGTTTTCTCAGGTAGATAATGTTTCTGAGTAATGGATATTTAACATAAAACAAAGATTATTTTATATCTTCTTACATGAACAATCTGTTCATTAAGGTGACACTAAAATATTCTGAATCAGCATAAAAAAATTGACTAAGAGTGACCAAAAAATTTTGGAAAAATAATAATTTAAAAAGTATAGACTATTGGGTCTGTTTTCCATTGGGAAGTAAATAAAAGGGTACCTTTCTCATTCCTACACAGGAATGCTATGCTACCACCACAAACAATGTTCCTTTATGAGAGAAGGCCATCTTTTCCTACTTAACATTATAGATTTTTCTCTTTCCTGACAGCTTTGTGAATCTGAGTGACCTGATGAGGAAAAATTACTTCCTTTTGGTTGTAGTTCCAACCATCAATTATTTATCCCTCTTCAACTGGGTAGATGGCTCATTTTTCAGGCTACTAATCTGCTGCACATTACAGCAGATAAGATGCTGCAAATTATATGTTGAGGAAAAGAGGTAGATGCTGTGTTACTGAAATCAGCTGGTATGTAGCTTGTAAAGGGTCTGCTGGCCTCTATAAAGAGTGAAATTATCCCTGCAGCAGCCACGGTGACCTCTAAGAGGGATTTCTTGACAACTGTGGTGATAACAACTACAATTAAGCTGAGATCTATGCATGTCAATCGTAGCTTTTATTCTCTTACTGTTTGATGTTTTAAAAAAATCAGAGATTTTACAACAGCAGGATTCACAGCAGAGAGCACAAACTGGGGTCACTGTTGCATATTATCTTAATTAATCCATCTGACCATGTTTTACAATTTTGTACAGCATCACCCCAATTATGCAGGAACAGACTGCTCTTATGCCTCCTACATTTATTTAATATCAACTCCAGTTCAGAACAAAAACAAGTTTTGAGTTTTGCCATGAATTCTCCATACTGACCATAAATTAAACAGTGTGTTAGAGGAACAAAGGGAAACAACCAAAGTCCAGTAAATCACTGAGCAATTCAGACTGACCATGACTGGCTTCTGTTAAATGCTGAAAACCAACAGTAGGCAATACAGCTATTTTTTAATACTATATTTTTTCTGTGAACTTTGTCTTAATTTTTGCTCCAACTTTCGCCATTAGTTTTCCTTTAGTGTTGTTTTTTGCAAATTTGACAGCTAATGAAGTTACTGTGGCAAGTGCAACCAGGAAGAGGAAAGAAGACACAGAGGGATATTTTCAGAAACTGCATTTTTAAATCAGTATTAGTACGAACATTTTGAATATGAAACTCAAGTCTCAAAAAATTGTACCAATGAGTTATGTGAATCTTGTGCCCAGTGACACTGCTCATGTTTTGAATATCAAGCATTCACATTGAGCTGACTGGAAACAATCTGTAAACGGGACATGATTTTGCCGAATGCATTTATGAAACAATAAGTGTCTTCACATAGTTTTCAAACAGAAAAGAACAGATATTTTTAGCCACGTTGTTTCACTTAGGAAGAAGTGTACATGATCAGTTCCTATGAAGTACTGCAAGGAGATGGCTGCATGCCCTCCAGTAGTGAGAATTCAGGGCTTGTAGGTATCAATCTGTCAAAAATGCTTAAAGAGCATAATTTCCCTGGCCATCCAGGTATCATTTCACCAGTCTGGTCTCAGCTCCACAGCTTATTGCGTGTGCCACATACAGAGTTACAGAGAGGGTTATTTTCTGCCTTCCTGCTGATGGACAAGGAACAAGGACAGGAAAATCAATGAGTAATCAATTCAATGGGTAATAGATTCAGGCCTTTGGGGTGGTCAGGAATGGGAGAACTGTACTTGATGGACTGCTAAACTCAGAGGGCAAGAAGGCATGAATGTTCAATTTGTCCTTTTTTTACCCTAAACAGTACCAGAAACGGCAAGCTGCAAGAAAGGAAACATTTAGGAAAGAAATGGATCATGAGGTCAATGGACCAGCTACCACTGACCTTCAGAACTCTGAATCACACCTGTAACAAGGAACTGTGATGAAGGGCAGTGCATAAAATCATGTTTCTTTTTAAATCACTATTCTGTGTTTCAATAGTTTCAAAATATTAGTTATTCTCAGCATAGAAAATAGAAAACTCTATCATCTCTGTGAGGAATAAACTATGGTCTTTAGAATATCAGTATAGTCATTAAGTATCAGCAAGAGTCATTTTTTTTCAGTTTGGATGTTTTTTTCAGATACCATCATAGGGATAATTTACATAATGTGATTGTAGTTTATGAGAAGTGTTAAGACTAGTTTATAAATGTGAAGTTTATGGCCATGCTATCAGAAGAAATGTTCATTCTGATAAAATAAAGGAAATTATTAGAAAGTATTTATTCCACCTCCTAAATAATTATTCGGGTTTGAGATACTTTGGTATGAGTCTGAATGAACAAGTGAGATTTGAACTGCATTACTTCATTCAACATAAGTCAGTTAAAAATATGTAGTTTATTTCTTATAAGCGTAAGAACTATTACAGTTATGAGCAAATATAATATCCATAATACCCCGTGTTTGCTTCCTCAAAATTCCTGCATTTTACTCTAGAATCCTTATCAATTCTGATAGGACTGTTAGTCTTTTTCAGTATATTGGTATGTTTATCCTTATTTAGTATTTTTCCAACCTCTCTTTCTCCATCGGATTTGTTTCTTTTTACATTAAAATCTACCAAACTCTCAGTTGTAGTTCTGTAATGAAGAAAACTTTGGTTTCTGCAGTTCATTCTTTAAGGACTTGGAGGGTTTTTAAAGCATTCACTGATAGCCAAGAAGATAAAATCATGTATGAATGCTCAATTTGCAATTTCTTTCTGAAGCTGAATATACAGTCAGTGATTTGCCAGTATGCTTGATCAGAGAACGTTTAAGTTATTAATTGAAAACAGAGAGAGTAAAGTTTAAAAGTTCACTCAATTTATATGCATAAACATATATATATAATACACAAATATATAGTTGGTAAAAATTACATATATTTCTGAGTCTATAGCATTAATTTGATAACCCAAAGAAACTTGTGGAGAGTAACCATTGTGTAAATTAGCTGATGGGTTTCACTCTTTTCTCTCTGGTCATAAAGTACCTGTATTTCTGCACTGGATAAATAATTTTTAGTTTATGAAGCTCTTGCAGTTCATTATTAGACTTAGCAGACTGGCCAATAACTCACAAAATACCATTTCTGATCTGTGTTCAAATAAGTAGAACTTCTGAAAGGAGAGGATAAAGAACAAATAATGACAAATATAAATAATCAATATTAAACCACAGGTATCTCTTCAGGAATGAATGTTATTCTGAATGTATTTTAAGTACTCTTGCCTCAGATGACTGTCAGAAGACGTATGGTTTTTCTAGGAAGTTCTTGCTGATGGATAAAATTAACATCTAGCTGTTCCACTACAGTTCCTTCATCTGAAATAGCTTGGAGAAACAAATAAATTTTTGAATTATGAACAGTTTCATAAAGCAAGAAAGGTCTGCTTCTCTTCTGTTTATGATGCAGTTTTCTCAATTTTTAGAGCTTACTATGTCACATTCATCCATTATAGTTAGTCTGGTTCTTTACACTAGCGATAATTACTAGTTTGAGTTAATGCTTTCCTTCTAGGTGCAAAAAGGGAGCTTAAATGCTGTCATTGTTAGCTGATGAGTAAGATCATTATGTTCGCGTAGTAAAATTAAGGCCAGTTTCTTGTTTCATTGTCCGTGCAGATCTGATCTGCTCCTTCAGCTGGGGGAGCAGAGGCCAGTACCTCCCTTGGCAGAGGCGCTGGGCTCCATCCGTGCAGTGGTATGGGTGATGCTCATCCAGCAACAAGCAACCAGCCCGCGGCAGGGAGCGCCGGCCAAGGGGCGCACACGGCGCCGCACACCCGCGCCTCTCAAAGAGTGAGGTAAGGAAGAGTTCCAGGGGGAGGATGAGGAAGCCAGCCTGCTGGTTTTCATGACTTGAACAAGGGAAAAGGAGTGCAGTGCATCCCCGTCAGTCTGGCTTCTAAAAATCGCTGATAGATACCTGAAAACGTGCACTGTACCTGCGCCACGGACGGTGCTTTACACGTTCTCTACGAGCCCTGGGGATGGTGTCTGGGGACAGGGAAAGCTGCTTCACAGGAATTAAGATATAAGAGTTACAGATTTCATATGAGAGAACTGCTTGCTGGAAAATTATAAATTTTGATTTTTGCTTTCCTTTTTTCTTACAAGCAAGTTGTTTAACCAGCTGTGATTTTTGTGGCTGACATCTGCTGAGAAAATCAGTAGAGACTTGCCACTTGTAAATAATGGGTAACTGCATCAAGAGCACTGCCTAGGCCAAGCTCAGCTGTCAAAACCACCATTCCCACAATGAACTGTAAAAGTAACACTGATGTACTTCTTAAGGGTCGATCCAAAAAAAAATATGGCACCCTCTTCCTATTTTCTCCTATTAAACAGACTCGGGTTTGCATTGGAAAACTCAACAAAGAGATTTCACTGGTGTTTGCATGTTCTACAGCTTGGTTTCTAGGATATGCATTACTTAAACAGAACTGGATCCTGCCTGTGGAAAAGGACCTAAAACTTTGCAGTCTGTTTTTCTAAATGATGATCCACTGCCCTCCCCCTGTGCTCTGAGTGTTAGCTGATGAATTCTACAAAGTGTCACAAGAAATCAAAGTACACTGGATGATCAGAGCAGTGCAAATACATTTCAGCCATGAAGTCTTTTAAAAAACTTTACCCTAGCAACTCTGAGGGTGTTGTAAAGCCCAATCATTATATAGAATTGAAGGAATACCCTTTAATCTGGGATGAAAAGAAGCCAAGCATTCAAGCGTCCCAGGTCAAGTCTTAATCAATTGGCCTGGGTTTTTCGTTTTGGGGGTTCTTTTACTTGAGTAGGTATGAAAGAGAGGTTAGTTTTTAAAAGCGGTTTAAACTAATCATGTCTTTAAGATTCCCTTTAGATTATTATTTTGGAGTCTTGAAGTCTGCTTGGATTAAATGTTCTTTCAGGATTATTTTCTGCAACCACAATAAGAAGAAAGTAAAAAGATAAAAGGAAAAAGACATGAGAGTCAAATAATTGTTGTTTGGGCACTCAATATTGTTAGGTTATTTACAAAGTAACAAAAGCTGATAACATTTTTCTTTCTTTTCCAGGTAAACTACCATTAAGGTCCATTCAGCCACTGCAAAAATAAGTCCTCTCTGATTGGGTTACTCAGCTGTCCTGCTGACATTTTCACAATTAACCTCAAATACCTGCAAAATCCTTAATGGAGACCTTCCTTGATACAATAGTAACACGACTGCCTCAGAGAGAGGTGGACTATACAGCCAGGCACGGATATTATTGAGGCAAGAGTTTAATTTTTTAGCTTGCATATACAGGCCCAAGTCTTCGGGAGCAACTCTACTGGGCCTATCATTTTTAAGAGTAAATAGCTTATCTTTCTTCCTGCAGACTTTCGATGTTTAAAGGGTTGGGGATGTGCAGTTCTCTGGGGAAGCTGTTTGGGAAGCGTGGAGTTTGTTACGTTAGAAAGCAAGCAAGGTGTGACGATGTGATGAAAACTCTCCCGTGTGCTCACTATGTTCACTTGTCCAACTGGTTTCATGCACTGTTTAACAAGGCATCAACCAACTTCAGCTAGACAGCAAATACCTGAGAAACACTCACAAAGTCTCTGGTGCAAGAACGGAGGTTTCCTGCTAGGCATGACATCTTTATGAAAATAAAAAGGCAATTTTTAGTACGAGGAATGTGGTTCAGTAAACTGTGACAGACATTCAGATCCTTGGCTCGTCTAATTCAGTTTGACTCCATTAGAGTCAATGACATTACATCAATAGTCACCAACTGAGCATTTAACCCAGAAGGGTGAAATCATGAAAAGTCACTTCAGAGACATTACTGGCAACTTTGGGAATAGATTTGTTTTGCCACTCACACTTGAGTTTGCATTTAGATGTGCACTCTAACTAGTGTGTCTTTTGTTATCAAATTATGGCTGCTAATAAGGAGAGGACAGAGATATGACTGTCATCTTTTAAATTCCTTCTTTTCCACTTCTCAGTAGAAACCTCTTCAAGTCAAGTGTCTGTCTTTTGCCTCTTTCCTTCAAATGCAAAATCAAAATAGCATGAAAAGAATTGATACATGATTTAAAAAATCTTCCTCTGTTCAGGTTTAAGTGTGGTTTTGGATAAAGCATCTCTGGGTGTTTGAGGCATCCTCAAATCTAGAAAAACACAATTTAGGGCTACTTAGCAGCAAAGAAAGGATTTAACTTTATGAAAAAGTACTTAAGACACATTGACACAACTTGTATCTCTTGGAAGTAATGGAAAGTGATTATTTAAAGATAAAGAAGGCAAAGAGGGAAATAAACATATATCCAATTGCCAGCTGCTGCTTTAAATTATTAGCTGGGGAGGGGAAAAATCAAATTAATACAGTAACCATCTATAGCTATACATGTCCATGGAACAGCATGGAATGGAGATGGCCAAACTCACACTAGCTGGAGCTCAGTTGTGTGAAAAGCAGAGATAAACATCTTTTATGGGACTCTTGGCTGCGTTGCTCTGTTAATTTAACAGCCAACTCTGGCTTTACTATAATAAATAACATACTCATTCCCACGCTTAAGCTCGCAAGAAGGGATAAAGACATTAATTAGTGGCAAAGTGTTTACAGTCAGCCAGGACTGTGTACTGAACTGGCAATTTTGGTGCATTTCTGCACTGTGTACATTGAAGTGTGTCATCTATGTGGAGTCCAGGACAGGAGGGAGCGAGGGCCATTCAGAAAGACAGAAATTCTGATTCTGCTATAACTGCAAGTACAACATATATACCTGTGTGGTGGGAGGGGCCACAGTTCAGATGTCCTTCATTGATGTAACTATAGCAAATTAATTTCCACTGCTATATTTTCATTTATGATTGTTTCTTCATCACTGGTTGGTTGACCTATATTTCCAGATGCATGTCCCAGATAAAATCAAAAAAAAGATCATCTGTTCATCAGAACAACTTGAAAGCCACCTGTTGATAAAACCTTCCTCATAGAAGAAATCTTCAGATAACTGGAAGACTCCAGAGCTGCTAATATCTTAGAGACATATATATTTATGTCACAGAATCCTGAAGTTGGAAGAGACCTTCATCTAGCCTGACCACCAACCCAGCACTGCCATAATTGCCCCTAAACCTTATAATCTCCTCAAGTGCCACATCCAGACACCTTTTGAACACTTCTGGAGACCTCCTGAACAACTTATTCCAGTGCCTAACCACTCTTTCAGTGATTTTTTTAATCTGATATCTAATCTGAGCCTTCCCTGGTGCACTTTGAGCATATCTCCTGTCATCCTTTCACTTGAGACATGGCAGAAGAGGCTGACCCCCAGCTCACTACAACCTTCATTCAGGCAGTTGTAAGGAGTGATAAGATCCTTGCTGAGCATCTTCTTCTCCAGGTTAAACAACTCCAGACTCAACAATTCCACTTCCCAGACTGTGTTACGTACAGTGACATATGAACATATCATAGAAGAAAAAATCTAAAGAGAAGCATTTTTCTGTGCCCCCCTACCTCAAGAATAATTGATGGGTGCTGTGAAAGAATATGTAGTATATTTCAGAGTCCATGGCAAACTGTTTTCTGTAATTAGACCCACTGGTCTCGAATCAGTCAAAAAAATGGTCTGACGTGACAACACAAGGGGCAATGGTTTTAAACTGAAAGAGAGCATATTTCTAATGGGTACAAGGTATTTTTTAAATTTTTTTCTTTTTTTATGATGAGGGTGGTGAGGCACTGGAATAAGTTTCCCAGAGAAGTAGTGGATGCCCTGCCAATGGAACTGTTCCAAATCAGGTGGAAGGCACTCGAGCAGACAGACCCAGTTGAAGATGTCCCTGCTCATTGCAGGGTGGTTGGACCTGCTGATCATTAAAGTTTCATTCCAAGTCAAATCATTACATAAAGCCATGATTAGACTATCTCACCTGTGTAGAATGCATGACATGCAGAACTCTTTGCAATAAAGGAGAAAGAGAATATTTTACACAATACTATTCTGTACATTCTTTGTGTGAAGAAAAACATGATGGCCCTCGCTGCCTCAGTGATAATTCTCTATTTTCAATTATTCTAATTTTATTTTCTGAGACAGAAATCAAATAAACAAAGACTGATTTACATCCCATTGATCACTGATACATGCATGTAACTGTGTCTGTGTGTGCCACTGCACACTGGAAGCAGGATCCCCACCGAGCTATTTAAAAGTGTGCATTTTAAGTGTGTCTGTATATGTAAGTTTAGTTAGCCTTTATATAAATATATTATCCAGCCCAGTTTTAATGTTTTTCTGCCTTTATTTTGTCTATGTATTGCCCCTCGCACACTGAAGTTTATTTAAATAATAGTCTGCATGGCGTTATTATTGTGCATTATGATAGTGCCTCATTCACAGGAGGGGTGTTAAGTGGGTGGTAGGTTTTGTCTCCTCAGTTCCCCTACTTTAGGGGCTTACAGACATTACCCATTCAGAATCTGTCCTAGCAGATATTTAATAACCAAGGACTTGATTCTGTTTCATAGGTCATTTTCTTTGCTTCAGATGAATATCTATTTCAAGAAATGCAGGATGAAAGCTAAATATATCAACACAAAACTGATTTTCTTTCTTTCGGGTTTGAAGGAGCTTTATATTTTTCTTTGCTTTATCCTATTTTATGAGAGAAAGGCCTTTTTTCTTTTTCAGGCTGCAAGTAAAATAGATGTTAAGATGTTTTTCTGCATCACTCTGGAGGGGAAAGCAAGTAGTGATTAATTCAAAGCATAATAGCAATAGCTTATATTCCTGTACTGGCTTTCATCTTGAAGGATACCTTTCCCAAAGCACTTTACAACCTAAATAAAGCAGGAATCATTAAAATTCTACATTTTCCATTCCACAGGGATTATTGTACTGTACCTTTAGTGTTATGTGTAGATCAGTACCATGGTTACTGCAGCTACCTAGAGCAGAGAATAGTGAGCTTTTAATGATAGGGGTTGTTTTTCTTTTTTTTTTCTGTGGGTGTTTAACAGGTCAATTTTCTATAGCTGAAATATATCCCTGTGTCAGGTAGAACACATTACTTATTCCATAGCATGCAGAAACTCTAGGCATCAGCTTGGATATTTGAAAAAACACCAGACCTACTGGAAAACATATTAAATGCTAAGAAAATGGAATATGATTGCCTGTGTTGGAACAAGACCATCATATCTAGAGTCACTGCTGTCTTGTTTATGAAAAGTGATAACTCATCTTCCATACTGACAAGTGGTAAAGGCTTTTGTCTTAAAAGTCATTCATTAAATGTCAATGGCAAAAGCACAAATGCTCATTTTTCTGCTTATTAAAATACTGACTTTAATCTGAGTAATATACTACAGTAACCTTAAAGAATCACACACACTACTCACCCCAAAGTTTTCCTTCCAAGCAGAGGCAGGTCAGCTACTACATAGAATAGGATCTTATCTTTTGCCATACCATTGCCATCATAGCCTGTCTGTCAAACTGCAACCATCATATGTTTCCCAGTAAAAAAAATAAATTTGTCAATATGGAAGAAGTTCCTCAAAAATCAGCTCAAGGTCTTGTCAGGAAAAAATATTGGACCTTGTAAAAAAATATTGAATGTATATTTACACAATGAACTGCATATAGGAATTTCAGGAAGAATAATTTTCCTGAGAAGAACCCTTAAAATATCATAAAATTCATAATACTATTTTGAGAGAATGAAGAACAATTTAAAAATCCATTGGAGTAAAGGCTCAGATGAATCCTGAGATCACCATTTATGTCTTTGTATTGTTTCAAAGGTCAGTCTGTCAAAGTGCCCAGGTGTTGTCCCTTGTGAATGATGAAAAACAACTGTCAGTACTTTATGAGCAAAGATCTACTATAGATTCAACCTGTAGGAACTACTAAGATTCAAACTATAGAAACAGGATCACAGCTTTGACGTCATCAAAATAATGCTAATGCTTTTCCCCATGATATACCATGGTGAAAGGAGGATCTATAATGTCACCTGCTTTTTAGGTGGCCTCACAATCCAGTAAGACAAAGTGATTTGGGAAAGTTCAAAGGATATAGTTTCACTTCCAACAA
>WAAE01023751.1:0-41366 GCA_013400495.1 Nicator chloris
CTCCAAGATCATTGAGTTCAACTTCTGACTGACCACCAATCTGTCAACAAGACCATGGCACATGTGCCACATGCAGTCATTTCTCAAACATCTCCAGGTATGGGACTCCTCCACCTCCCTGGGCAGCCTTTTTCAAATGTTAAACCAACATTTCTGTAAAGAAATTCCTCCTGAAGTCCAACCTGAATCTCTTCTGGCACAGTTTGAGGCCATGTGCTCTTGCCCTGTCACTGGTTGCCTGGGAGAAGAGATCAAATCCCACCTGGCAGAGCCTCCATTCAGGTAGGTTGTAGAGAGTGATCAGCCTTTTCTCCAGGCTGAACAATGCCAGCTCCCTCAGCCACTCCTCATGTGAGTTACTCTCTAGACCCTTCCCCAGCTCTGTTGTCCTTCTCTGGACACAATACAGCACTTCAGTGTCTATCTTAAATCTTGGGGCCTAGAACTGGACATAGCACTCGACCAGTGCAGTCTCACCAGTGCCAAGTCACAGAGATCAGGTCACAGAATTGCCAAAACACAGCTCCAAGAAGCTACAGTGGAAAATTGTAGCCCATGTGTATGCATTTCCTCCTATTTAAGGTTATATTGCAGTAATTTTATAATAAAGTATTATGTAAGTTCCTCTGGGAATTCACAGCATGCAGCCCAACAGCAAACTATACTCTGAATGCATAGGTGAGAAATGTTTTAATTCTTAACTCACATCAAGAATGAGGATAGGTGTGCCCCTTAAATCTGCACAGATCTTCTAAGAGAGACTGTTAAATAGTTGAAACTGTTATCAACTAGTTATGGATGGAGCAATAGAAAAAAATTATCAGGAACTAGCAAAGATGAGTGATGCAGAGTATGAACAGAGAAAAGAAACTATTTCCTGCATCAGTAAGGATTATGGAGAGGAGAATAACCAGATTTACTGCATTAAATATAAAATGATGCATTTAGTAACAGAGTAATAAGAAAAGAATATTAGGTTTGCATTTTATGGTAGTAATTTTGAAGAATGCTAATCTGTAACTAATCAATGACATTTTAAGACTGCCACCTGCCATTTAACCCCAGAAAACCAATCTAATAGAACCTAGGTTCCCACAAATCACAAGGCCTTGCTTCTCTGCATTAATTAAAGTTATGTGTGCAAAACTCATGTACAGGAAACACCCACAAAATAGCAGAAAGCAAACTACTTATCAGAAAAAAAGAAAAGAGTTGAAACTTTTTAGTTTTTCTTAAAGGCAAAGAATATTTTTCTTACCTAGGGCTTTCACATATTTGACCTTCTTGTTCCAAGAGGCTGTCTGTGTTCTAATTCTTTGCTTATCTGTTATGAATTCAATTTCTAGAGTTTCTTCATCTATTTCCTCTTTCAATAGAATGAATATTTCACCAGGGTTCTACAAAATTAAAATGTGTTCCCACATTAGTCCTTCAGAAAATTATACTGGAAGTGTAACATTATATTGAAAGTGTCTTGAAAGAATTTTCCTTCACCAACAGCTTCATGCAAAAAAATCATACTACCAAAATATGATGGTATCTCACTGCTTCCTTTAGTATTTTACTTACATGAAAGACACAAGTAATGTAGGATTTTAAATTCAGCTTACATAAGAATGTTTTAAAACAGTATTTTGAATGCATATGTAGGTCAATTGTTACGTTTTCCAAGGCCTCTTTACTTTATAGTCTACAATGACATCCATCCTAATAAGAATAACCTAAAATACTTTAGACTCATTTAACCTCTTACAGTAAGGTGACAGAGTAGATAGAAGCAGCAGTTGATGTGAGACAATAGCCCTCTACTCCCTCCTGAACCAGAGGAAAAATCACTCCCTTAGAACTGTACTGATCTCAACAATTAAATAATGTGTGTAAGTCATCTTTAAAAGACAGACAGCAAACAAAATCTGTGACATTCTGTGTGCACTGCAACCTCCATACCTGACTGTGGCAATGCACTTACATAAAGGAATGCAGTGCTGGATTTTGTACTTCCTCTGTTTATGCTGTCACATGTTAATCACAGCCACTCTGATTAAAAGCACATATGAACATTTATGTCCACTGCATATGCATGCAGATACGTACATATAAATATTTCTGATTTAATTTAAACTCAAACTAGGTCCGTGCTTATATGCATGTATACATACATACACCCATGCTGGATTCCTGGATTCTCGCCAAGACAAATTCCACATCTCTCAAGAAGTCCCTGATTACTTGCTCCCTCTGATGTATAAGGCCCTCATGACAGTAATACTTCAACTCAAGCTGCTAAATAAGTCTAATAGAGCTGTCTCCAAACTACTTTACTTGCAAATACTTTGACTGCAGTGTGGATGCAACACAAATCCCACTGCAGTCTCGATGCACTCTCATTTTGGTCCCTTGACAATTTTGGAAACAAATAGCAGATATAGTATGAATGAGATTGCAGTAGGAGGAGGAGAAGAACAATGAGAAGAACAATGACTGTTATCCCAAATATTTTAGCATCCAGAAGTCTTACCTCACATGGTATTCTTCTCGGAAGCACCAGTATTGACTGCTCATTACCTTCTAATCTTTCAGAAAGCACCTCTGTTTTGAAAGCGAGGTCTGTTTCTTCTGATGCTCCCCTGACATCTGACAAGTTAATATCAGAGATAGTCTGGTGATCTGAAATAAATAATGTGAAATGAGAACATTGTGAATAATCCTAAACCAAGAAAACATGGCAATGATGTGGTTTCCAATGTATTACTCATATGGCATTTGGAGTCACATTAAGGACAGCACATGAAAGCCTGGCAAAATTCCCTTAATGTAAATGTGATGAGATGTCCTCCTTTGATAAAGAACTTGCCTCTGAAGTTTTGATCCTTCAGCCTTGATTTACATGAACAAGCTCTGCACATATGCTTTATCTTCTAAAACGAAAAGGGACATAGCCTTTAGACTGAAATTGTTGTGAACAGCAAAGTCAGGAACATCAGCCAGTTCTGTCATCTCAGAATTCTCATACACTAGGATAAAACAGGATTTTTACCACTCTTCCTTTCTTTATATGTAAACAAGCACATGCTATATGTTTACAACATCAACCCACCTGTCTACAGGAAGGGTTTATACAAGGGCAGTGATACCTGTAACATGGTACTATGACAGTAGGCACAGATTTCTTTGACACAGCTTCCATGGTCTTTGCCTGCCTTAATGGACAAAAGGATGGATGGAAGCCATACATTTTTTAAATGCTATGCCATTTATACAGGTAGCTTGCAATCAGTTTCTTTTCTGTTTTGCTGTACCAGAAAAGGCCCAAGAGCCTTTAGCAAATATAGTGAATCTTTCACCACACCGCAGACTTTTAATCATGAAAAAGAACTGACAACTACATCTGCAGAGCTCTGACTAAGCCTGTGTTTTAGCAAAGGTATCCTTTACCTGCTATGTCTCAGCTGTATCATTACACCTCCTTTCCAGACACTCTATTACCCTGTATGAAACGCTCCCGCCACCCATCTCAAAGGACTGCAGCAGCTCTTCATCATGGAGGATTAGTCAGTGTACTGCAGTCACCTAGCTAGGTTATTGATATCATTTCATGCAGTTCAGAGCTAAAAAATCTTGACTGGCTGGTGAGACAATATCCTGAGAGACATCCACACTATCTTGTATTACAGTAAATTATGAAAGACTCACAGTCAATTATATTCAAGGATACAAAGAACTTTTGGGGTACATCTTCTCCCCTTAAATGGATATAGAATATTAAAATAAATTAGTGACGGGCAGAATACAGAACAATAGGAGTTTGGCATTGCTGAAAGAAGTACCACAGCCATTTTTTGTTTCTTTGAAAAGGTGCCCAAGTGACTGAGGTATACAAACCATACAGTGCTCCTAAGTGGCACAGAAATCTTTCCAGTCAGTGTCAGTACTAGCAATCTACAATTAGTTTTCTCACTTGCTTGACTTTACTTCCCCCATATGCACCAGTTCATCTGATACAGAATGTTTCCTTGCCTTACTAATCTTGCCTTGCTTAAGGCATAGACTTAAAAAAATTACCACTATAATAAATGTGTCTGCTAAATGAAGTTATGCCATGGCATCCTATTGTAGAATCTTTTTTATCCAAGGATATGCTTTAATTGTTAAGGGCGGGAAGGAAGGAAGGAAGGAAGGAAGGAAGGAAGGAAGGAAGGAAGGAAGGAAGGAAGGAAGGAAGGAAGGAAGGAAGGAAGGAAGGAAGGAAGGAAGGAAGGAAGGAAGGAAGGAAGGAAGGAAGGAAGGAAGGAAGGAACGAAGGAAGGNAAGGAAGGAAGGAAGGAAAATCAAATGTCCATGGTTCGTTCAAGAAGTTAAAGTTTTCTTGAACATCTAACCTAAGTTAAGAAGGTTCTACGACCATCACTAGCTAGTAAAATCTGCCCATCCTACTCCTGCTTATATCCTCATGCCTTTAAGGCAAAATAATTCTGAATTAAAGGTGTGAATTTGGCGTAAATTGTTAAAATTACACTGAACCTACATATAGATGTGCTTTACTAAAGTAGCATTAATTCTGTTTGCTTTCATTTACTTTAAAAATTAAATAGGCTACACTGAACAAAGGCTATTCTGTTTCTGAATGAGAACCCACACACAGTTCAATGCAGTTTAACTAATCCAGCTCAGAATATAAGTGCAATAATTTCTCTGATTATCACAGTGAAGACTAGAGTTTACTCAGCACTGCCCTTCAGAAAAATGAAGGCCTGAACTCCTGCTGAGGAAAATAGTTATGATACTTTACAGCAGCTTTACAGTACCTAAACAGGGCCTACAAGAAACATGGAGAGGGACTTTTTACAAGGGCATGTAGGGATAGGGCAAGGGGGAATGGCTTCAAACTCAAAGAGGATGGGTTTAGATAAGATGTATTAGGAAGAAATGCCTTACAGTGAGGGTGGTGAGACACCACCACAGGTTGCCCAGAGCAGTTGTGGATGCCTCATACGTGGCAGTGTTCAAGGTCAGGTTGGATGGGCTTTGAGCAACCTGGTCTGGTGAACTGTGCCGATGCTTATGGCCAAGGGATTGGAACTAGATGGTCTTTAAGATCCTGTCAAACCCAAACCTTTCAATGATTCTGTGATTATGTATGCCCACAGCACGTATTTTAGGAATGTATTCACATTTGAAGTTACTCTTAAATCTTACACTTATGCACACAGAATTCACTTCAGAAGATAACTCATATGAAGTTCATGCTGCTTCTGAATTTTTTTCTTCCACTTTAGGCAAAGGAGTCTCACAGAGACAAGAAACATTCCATTATCAGATTGACAAAATGAAAGGAATTAATAACAAATCTAGAAGGCACTGGATTCTCAGATGTCAGCCATCTGTCAGTGATTGTTCTTCAAGGATCATGTAGATGCATTCTAATTTATGTAAAGTTCATGACAACTTTATTTCTACAGTCTGCACTCTACTTATGAAAGATGATAGTAGTCACTTTCACCTTTTAATGCCAATAATTCATCTACTGAGAACATTAGTCTTATTGCTAACAAGTTGGTTTAAATTAGGATAACATTTTCTTCCCCAATAATGATTGCATTTTAATATTTTTATCATGCCTAGTGACATCTAAATGCAATATCAGAACTTCAACCCAGTCACTACTGTGATAGCACAGCTATCCCAATAATAGACAATTAAGAAATTGGCTTTTACATCAAAGACTTGGATATTTAAGAGAATTAGGATTCCCCTGCTGACTTGAAAGTGGCTATGAATTTATTAGCTAATAACCATCAAGCAAGACCTCTTTCACTAAATGTAAGGTCTACCTGACAATCAATGAACCATGTAAAACTGTCCAAGAACCACAGGGATCTGTATTACCACTACAATACAGTCACCAAAGTTTGGAGCCACCATCTCCACCACTCAAATTCCTACAAGTAATTGCACATGATCTGTCCTAAAATATGGAACATAAAACAACCACATGAAATGTTATTTGTCAATGCTGAACATGCAATACACCAGAGATTCAGCAAACCTCGGCTTGTTGGCATTAACTGAAACAAAGTAGCTCATAAAGGTATTAATACTACAATAATGAGACTGTAATAACACAAATGGAGCAATGATAGACAATATTTGTTTTATGTAGGCAGAAGGTGTTACCAGATGTTCAAGTCTTTTGAACATTTAACTTTTGGATATCTTCATTATTTGTCGTCTTTACACTCTTAGTTTTAACCTGAAAGCAATGGCTAAGGAGCTCCACCAATTCCTGAGGCTTCCAGGAAAATTCAGAATTTACAACTGAGGATGAAGATTATCTTAAAAGAAACATAAAAGGAACATCATTATTATGCTGGACTGTGTAAGAGAGAGGATTTATTAAAGGGTATTTGTTGCTTGGTGAATGTGTTCTTTTAATGTTTTATATAACGGTGACCTATTCGTGAGGTTTTTAAAATGTAGCAGTAACAATTAAAATAATTGATGAATAAAACCAGATCCTTTCTTGTAGGATCAAAGTATAAGAAATTATTAACTATATCCAATGATGCATAGACAACACTATGAGCCAGAAGCTAAAAAGAAAGGAAAAATCTATCATAATCTTCCCTTGAGTAATCAGGGCGGCACTACTGGGAATTATCATCTATTATAGAGGGTAATGGTTAATTTCCATCAGATTAATTTTGTTGGCTTATTTTTGACAAATATGTGGTGCTGATGGCCACATTGAAAGGACTGATCTTAAATTTATGCTCATTTTAAATACTAAAATATAACACACATTTACTGTAACTTAATTGGGGACAGTGCTGATGTTTTCAATTTCACTTCAGTGTTCTCTCCTAATTCATGTAACTTCAATACATCAACTTGGTATATTTTACATAAGACCCTTTGGTCATAAGACATTATTGCTTTCAATTTAACATTTTGAACAAAGTTAATGACATGACTTTCAAATTATATTCCTTTACATAGACTGAGAAATTTTCATAACACGTCTCAAGTCTCCTGTGTATTCAACAACTAATGCTCCACCACAGCCTCTAAGCAACTCTCCTGCCATATCCAACTTCCCCCTCACCCCTTTAGTTATTCATACTGTTAGTTAAATGCCCTCTTTAGTTATCCATACTGCAGCCTACATGAGAATTAGAAGTGTTCTCTGTCTTTGATTACTTGGGAGTTGCTACATGTTTTGAGTCAACCATGTATGTGACAGATTTAGGGCATTAAAAATAGAAGAAAACAAACTTATGAAAGATTTATGTGTTTTCTAAGGCTACCCACGAAATGAATCTCTCAGTCAAAATTAGGCTGGTTTTACAAAAGCAAAATGCCTGCTAGCTTTACAAATTTCAGTTCTTCCTCAAGTTTTGCTAAAGCAATGCCAGCTGAAGAACTGAAACTGCAGTACAAAAGAGGTCCTCAATTAGCCCTAGATCGCACATCATGCAAGAAGATGAGGAATATGGGTAAATCTAGTTAGGCAGATGACAAGGAATGGGAGAGTAATTTAGCACATGTGGCCACCTTGCCACCTGAAAGAAAAGTCAGGGTGTTCCAGGGTCAAGGATTTAAATAAAGAGGATTATAGCAGATCCTTTAAGTGCAGGAGGCATCCTGTGTAATATGGTAGGCCCACTCTCCAGCACAATGTAAGGTAAAGGCAGAGGTGCTGCCACTGGGTGTTCTTTGAGGTATGACTGAAAAGGTTCCCATGTATAAGTGACTTCCTTGCAATTCAGAATCCTGAAGTCAAACAGTTCTGTGAGTGCCCAGCAGAAATATGGATTAAAGAAGGACCATACAGAAAAGAATGAAGTAACCTCCTGTAATGTGGAAAAAAATCAGGAAAAAAACCATATGCACATCATGTTCTTCTTTCAATCCACCATTAGTTTATCATAGACTTTTATGAAAAACAATCCCGTTAAAGTGTGGGTATCTGCAAATGCTGTATAAGCTCAGCAGAGAGTGCAGCAGAGTGGGATGGAAAGGGAACCTCTAACTGCACGAATTGCTCTAGAAATTACCTGAGACAGGCTGTGAGAAACAGGGAGGCAGAAAACATCCACCACACTGGGCTTCCTTCAATGGGACTGTGTTCCTTCCATGAAGATGGGATTTACTCATTTTTACCGTAAGCACTCCCTAAGATATTATTTCAAAGCAAATCCCCTTTTCTGCTCTGCTGAAGTTTTCTTTTACAATGGTGAGAGAAGGCTTAGGAATGAAAAGGTTTCCAAAAATCACAGAAAATTACGAATACATACTCAAACACAAAAACATCTGAATTCAGTCTTAATTTCTTTCATTTGTTTTCTGTGAAGAATAAATTCCAAACCAAGACAAACATATTTATTAGTCAATAAGCTTTAAATAATGCTTCTCTCTATGTTGAACCAATTATCTTTTGCAAATGCACTGACAGTTATTTTTGTTTTTCTCAAAAGCATTCTCAGCCCCAGTTTCTCCTGCATGGTTGAGTTCTTCTGTCAAAAACAGTAGCTTTTTGCAAGTTGGCCTATTTTGCCCCCGTCTCCAAAATATTTCTATTACTTTATTTATGGTGTACAACTTTTCTTGCAAATAAGCATCAAACTGACAGTTCCTTTAAAAGCCATCAAGAACAGTTTTTCCTTTTCTGAATATTACATACAAGTTGGTGTTTATGTCATCTTAGCAACCAATGGTGCAGTAATTTTCTTTAACATTCCTTTCTCTCCCATAAGAGCAATCCTGAAACCCCCCACATCTATTCTTTTCTGAGTTACTATACACATGTCAGCATAGATTGATTTGCTGAGCAGGTGCATGCTCACCTGTTCTTTTATTGTCATGTGTGTTTTTGTACCCAACAATTTATCACTCTGATATAACTGTAGCCTAATGGAGTCATCATGAATGCATCTAAAGAGAATATGAAAGTCTTATTATGTGTAACCTTTTTGGATCTGATAGCAAAACCAAAAGATCCTGTCTTCCAATAATTCCCCAGACTGCAAAAGGATATTTACCATGAGTTTATCAATAATCTTTAAGAAGTAACTTGCATGAAAATGTAAGCATTTCTTTTCATATGTACTTTCACATGATTGTAACTCTATATTCTGAGACAATCTAAAGTTATAACAATGAACTAGTTCTAAATGGTCTGTGATTCGGAAGAAATGTTTGATTTTGTCAGTGCTTTAGCTAGGATGGATATATTTAGATGATTTTGGGGACTGATTTTATTTTTTACTGCATATCAATTCAGGCTATTATTTTTTTCTGCAATGAAATCCTTGAGTTTCAGCTTCACCAGCAGCACTAAGAACATGACTACTCTGATGAGTTTGACACATAGCAAGACTGTCCCAAAAAGTTTCTATTAGGCATACTGATTACTTTGGAAATAACAACCACCTGCCTGAGGTCATTTTGGTGCTGAGCAGAGCTGTTGATGGAGCCCAAGCCTGTTATTTCCAGTTTCTGTATTCTGCATACTTCTCCACGGAGTAGCAAACAGAAGTTTGCCCCACTGTGTGTACCAGAAGCTCTCAGTTATTGAAGCCTTATGTTTTATTAAAGAGTCCTTCCATCCACTTCAGAGTTACTAGTGATCTGCCACAGTAAGAGCACTTGGGTGTTTTTGTTCCATTTCTCTGTGCTATCAGCACACACACCTCTCACCTCTGTTTCAGTGAAGGATTTCAGTGAGTGACTATACAGCACTAAACATTTCCTAAAATGAGATGTGCTGCTGCAACTGAGACAGGCTATCCTCCTGCTACTGACTGAAAGTACCATTGAAGACAAAAGGGCTGATAGCAGAGGTATCCAGGGTTATAAAATCTCCAAAATCTGTTAGTCTGATAAAATTCTTCTGCAAATTCCTTATTGTTGCAAAGAGGCCAGCTGCAGCTGCCTAGTGGCTCCTTTATCACAAAACTCCAATTCAAGCCTCTCATAACTGTCCTGGCTCAAACTGCACACTGTGCTTGGACACAGAAGTAGCACACTGCTACATTTAGAAATGCACACACATAAAAGGACACAGATAGAGAGCAGCGTCCAAGAATCAAAACATACTTCAGGGAGGCACAACAGTCAAGCTGAAGAGGGGTTTAAGTTTTTACAGGTATCACCCTCAAGGAATGAAATAATTCCTCAAGGACTGAGTAGCCAAACTTTCCCCTCTTGGCCATGTTTGAAGCTATTCTCTTTATGAAGACTACTCTTTAGAGTCATCAAAAAAAGACACAGATGGAAGGTCATGAAGTTTAACATAACTGAAGTCCTTTAACAACTGCATTGGGAGAGGCTAGGGGGAGAGACACTGGTAGCAGGCATTCTCAGCCTTCACCCTGCTCAGACATATCATTAATAATATCAAAATGTGTACTGACACAAGACAATATACTCCATGTTATAGCATCCCTTAAATCAATCTGGTAACAGAAGCTAGCTTGGACTGCAGCAGGTCATTTACTAAAGAGGGTGTCAGTCTCAGGATGACAGCAGAGCTTCCATACCTGCACAGGGTTCTTACCAATGTCTGGATTAAATTTATGATGCTGTTCTTGATCTGTACAGCTCTAAATTACATGGGATTTGTCTGTCTAAGAGACCACATGTCTCGTGTGCCATGCTGCCACAGCTGCTGTCAGCAGAAAGCCTCATGCCAGACATGTTTGGTATTAAAGAAGGAAAAAAAAGTGAGTCGTCAGCAGGACTGACTCACTGGGGACAGGCTGCTTTGCAATTTACTCCCACCTTTAGTTGGAAATAGCTAAAATCTATTGACCCTTAAAGTGGGCTAAAAGGGTCTTTAGCCACTTCTTGGAAACACAATCAAGAGTGATATTTTTAGACACATCTGAAAACCATGCTTATTTTCTAACTCTTGATTATTTTCCTTTTGTTAGAGTTATGAATTGGAAGGTAATCTGAGCTCTTCATCTTTTAAGACAATATCCTTTAACCCAACAGAATAGACACGTTTTATTAAAACGGGACTTTAGATAGCATTATAGGAAAAGAATAGCATAGCAGAGGTACTCTTAGAGCTCTTTATCTGCAGAGGGGATGCCATTTATTTTGTTAAAAAGTGCTGGCCTTTCTTCAGTTTAGTTTGGTAAAGGATACAGATATACCTATATGCACATACATCTTACCTTGATGAGACCTCTGAGCAGGACCAAACTATGTATGCTGTTAAACTTAATAGCCAGACAGCTATCACCATTTAAAACACCTTTTGTCCTGTACTTGCCCACCCCTAATTGCTTCAGTTAATTAGTGCTAGGATACAAGCTTTAGTGACAAATGTTAAAAAAAGACAAAGCTGTTTCACAGAAGGGAGGGAGCCTTTTAGGAAGCTGAGTATCACCTAATGGGTACCTAAATCTGAGTATAGCTCTATTTTGCACTTCCACAATAATGCATTCATATTTTATTATGGTGACAAGGCTGTATACCCAGATTCTAGTAAAATGGTTTTGTATTTCTACCTTAGTACAAATTATAAAGAATGTTTCTTTGAGGAACTGAAATTCTTCTGAGGAACCACAAGGGATAGTCTCAAAATACGGCTCTGTAGTAATTATAACAAGTCCTCTCTTCCTACACAGGGATCAAAAATAAAGAAAACACATAACAACACTTGTGAGTGGCTGAAGAGCTGATTTATTCTATTGTCACCTACAGGACTGAGTCCTCATATATTCATATTATGGTCATTAGCATCCCACAACTGAATCTTTCCCCTCACTCAGCAGCAAATCAATTGTTTTCACATCTGCTTGTAGCTCGTATTTCCCCAAAGGATTTCAGTGACCATATTGTTTTTCCATTTTCCAATGTACTGTCTGACCTTTTCCCTCTAGGCCTTGCACAATTCACTTTAGTCAATCACTTCTTATTGATTGTTAGCGCCTGCTCATTCCCCATCTATCCTTGCTTTAATGAATATAGGGGTATTTTTCTAGTGATCTTATTTTTAATGTGTCCTGTCACCCACTCATGTTCTTTCCATCCTTGTTGCTTTAGATTTCTCAGTTAGATTTAGACTTCTGTTCTGTTCAACTTTCATTCCAGTTCAAGCTAAAATTCCATCTTCTTTCAGTTTATCCTTTCTTTTGTACAATGTTTGTATATTGAAAACGAACTTCAGCTTTCAGCAAGCCACTACCCACTTCAGACCTCACCTGAAGTGCCATTCTTTTGGGAATTTATAGCGTTCTGGCAAAAACCCTTTCCTGGTTTATAATTTATCCTGACACTTATCTTCTGTGTCTTTCATACAATTTAGCACTGCATACACTTGCTTCTTATTAGGAAGAAACAGAACAGACAGTCCCTGAAAACATTTTTTTCACAATTCTTCCAAAGTCAAACCCTGTCTGTTTACCTGAAGATTCACCTACATCCTGGAGGGCACAAATGCTGGCTAATTTACAGCTGCCATCTTATCTTTCTTGGCTTTGTAAAGACTGACACACTGAATCTCGGAAATTCCAATTCCAATTGAAATTTCAAATTGTTTCACTTCTTGGGCTACTTTTCCCTCCAAAGCTCTGCAGTGGTACCAGGTAACTGTTCCCTGTTGTATAACTACAGAAGGAATGTTGACCACACATTTCCTTGCACTTGTTTGGGAGTCAGCCACAACCTTACATACAGGATACCATTACTGGGAATCCCTCATTTGTAACTGGCTCTTTCACTCATAACAACAATGGATGATCTCTTTGGTCCTCTTAGCAATAACTAGACATCATTAACCAGCAAAGGAGACAGACAATCAGTGCTTTCAGGATGACTGCCAAAAGCTGACTGAGAACAGCTATTCAGAAAACTTCTGCGAAGATTTCAAGTGAAACTTTTCCTTTTAATGCAAAACTTTCTTTGCTGGAATATTCCCAAATCACTTTATTTCAATATCAACTGTTCAGTTGACAGTAAACTTGGACTTAAAGCTCCTCTTCAAGCAGCCATAAGAAAACAGAAGTAGCTTGGAGGACCATCCCCTCAGTCCTTTCTTTTCTTGTGACTCTGTTTTCTCTAACCATTCCCTATTTTACTGTCTCATTTTTGGACGTAACAGTGATGAATAAGAGAAATGGTGGTGTCAACTTGTCTGGCACCTGGATGATGAGCCAGAAAGACTTCTTTATACCAACACACTTCTTCAGTGCACTGACCCATGGCACATTCAACACAGGACCAAAAGAGACATCCACAGAAACTTTGACAATAGGTCTCTAGGGATAAACCAGTGCCGCATTACAGCAGCTTTCTGCTTGAGATCACACCATTACACCCAAGATGCCAAGAGGCTCACAGGGAGACCCTTATCAGAATATGGATGGAGGTTGAATAAGAAAGAGAACCACTAACCTCAGAGTCCAGCAGCACAGAACAGCTATGCCAGGAATTCCGTAATAACTTACTCATCCCTTTTCATTGGTAAGCATGCTGGTGCTATTAAGCAAATTACTTTGCAACAATGTTAACCAAGAAATAAAGTTCTCTAAGTAAGAACTGAGGGCAGGAAACATGCTATGTGGGTCTTTACTAAAAGCAAGTAAAGATTTTGCCAATCTGTAATTCCTACTAGAACCCTTTATAAACTTTCACAGCTACAAATAAATCCAAATGGCAAATGTCAACAGGGGCTGAAGCTGTGATGCAGATCTTCTCCCAGCCACTGGCTGTCAGTAAATGATGCTGCAAATGTGACGCGAGTAGGACTGATGTAAATGAAATTTTAAATCATCTCTTTTTTACAAGCAAAACTCCTCATGCTAGGAACAGGAAAGGAAAGCTCTCCATGTCTTCCTTTTTCTCTGCACTGAAATCACAGTAAAAAAACCCAACCTCCTGTTGTATCTCCTCCCCTTTTCACACTCCTCACAAGATTGTGTGGGTATTGATGTGGGGGTGGATGTCTGAGAAGAAGGCTGTTCCTCTACACAACTGTATGCTATAGTAGGGATGGTTTACTGCCTTTCATGTCTAACAAGATGTAAGAGAACAAATTTAATTTTCTGAAAAGTACTGGCCTTATTCTGTGGAATGCGAAGGGAATTCAACTCACCATCTGCAAGAACTGCTTCATATATGTAAGACACAGAGTCTCCAGGACTTTCATCCCATGGTTTATCTAGGGAAAAAGAAGAAGTAGGAAAGAAGATAGTATCATCACACTGATTTCCACTTTTTTTTTTTTTTTAGATGAAGATCTATATGTATTTTAAATGTAAGATACAGCTATTTAAAGCTTTTATTCTGCACATAGAAAAAAAATCATAGAACGAATCCAAGGGATAGCACAGAGGAA
The DNA here is from genome assembly GCA_013400495.1 of Nicator chloris. NCBI lineage: Eukaryota > Metazoa > Chordata > Aves > Passeriformes > Pycnonotidae > Nicator > Nicator chloris. The sequence continues at coordinate 14,348 of WAAE01023751.1, forward strand.
CAAGCCTAGAGAGATCTTTAGATGTAACTGTATTTACCCCTTTTCAGTAAACGTCCCTTTGACTGATTTTTTTTTTCAATTTACCAGAGCTGGTGAGAAATGTGTACTTGAGGAAGAAGTTTCCCTGAAAGTCAATACAGCAAACAATGGGAGAGGAGTTGGGAGTAAGGAAAGAGGATAGAATCATGTGCAGTAAAGTGAGAAACTGAAATGGATACAGACATTGCAGTTTGGAAGACAAGACAACTCTGTTTCATAATACAATAGATCTGGTTATAGACAGTATCATAGAATCACAGAGTGGTTTGGGTTGGAAAGGGCCCTGAAGAATATCGAGCTCCAACCCCTTAGCCATGGGCAGAGACATCTTTCATTAGACCAGATTGCTCAAACCCTATCCAACCTGGCCTTGAACACTTCCAGGGATGGGGCAGCCAGAGCTTCTCTGAGCAATCCATTCCAGTGCCTCACCATCCTCATTGTCAAACTTAAACCTACCCTCCCCCAGTTCCAAGCCAATCCCCCTTGTCCTGTACCCAGAACCTTCTATGCTCTGGGCTGAACAACTGCAGCTCTTTCAGCCTGTCTGCAGGAGAGGTTCTCCAGTTCTCTGAGCATCTTCATGGCTTCCTCTGAACTTGTTCAAGCAGGTCCAGGTTGTTCGTACGTTGGGAGCTTCCAGTGCTGGATGCAGCACTGCAGGTGGGGTCTCACCAGAGCAGAGGAGGGGGGCAGAATCCCCTCCCTCACCCTGCTGCTCATGCTGCTCTGGATGCAGCCCAGGATGCAGTTGGCTTTCTGGGTTGTAAGTGCATATGTTGATCTCATCAACCAACACCTCTAAGTCCTCAGGGTTGCATTCAATCCATTCTCCACCCAGACTGTACTTGTGCCTGGGATTGCCCCAACAGGTGCAGGACCTTGCACTTGGCCTTGCTGGCCTTTATGAGGTTTTTGTGGGCTCACCACTCGAGCCTGCCAAGGTCCCTCCCAATGGCACCCTTTCCCTCCAGCGCATCGACTACACCACACAGCTCGGTGTCAGCAGCAAATTTGAAAAGGGTGCACTCAATGCCACCAAAAAAGATGTTAAACAGCATCCAACGCAGAATCACTGAATGGGCCTGGTTGGAAGAGATCATTGAGGGTCTGGTCCAAACCTCCCTGTTAAGGTAGGGTCATCCTGAAACACATGGCACAGGATTGCATCCAGACACCTCTTGAACATCTCCAGTGAGGGAGATTCCACAACCTCTCTGGCAATCTGTTCCAGTGTTCAGTCACCTGTGTAGTGATGAAGTTCTTCCTCACATTTTGGTGGAGCTTCAGTTTCTGGTTGTTGCCTCATCTTATTGCTTGGCATCACTGAGCCTGCCTCCATCCCCTTGACACTCTCCCTTCAGATACTGACAGACATTGATGAGGTCCCTTCTCAGTTGTCTCTTCTCAAGGCCCAACTCTCTCAGCCTGTGCCCTGTAAGATACTCTATTAACATTTTCAGGACCAAGTTCTGGACTCACAGCCTTTTAAGTAAGTTCACAGAGACCCTACCAAGAGCAAAATCTGATTCTATTTTTCTACTGTAAACTTAAATAGGTGTTGTACTTCATTTTTTCACGGATAAGTGACAATTTCTTTAGTCTGGACTGCAAAACAACCCTTATTTTATCCCATTTCCAAGAAGATGGCACTAATCTAACAGAAGTAACATTATGGTGAAATTACAAATAGCAATTACAAATTTTGCTATAACAACAGTTGTGTGCAAAAAAATATACAAGGGGTACCTTTACAGAGGTCTTCTCTAGATGCATTCCAATGACAACTTTTCAGTAATTGTGACTGGTAACCACAGTGCAAGACCCAGTCAGACTCAATAATACATTACATGAAGGACATATAAGACTACAGATTCACACAGCCATTTTACAGCATTACCTGCAAAAATACTTGCTGGGAATCCTAAATTATTTGTCAGCTTTAGAAACAGTCTCACAACTGCAATTAAATACTGACTGATGACTGGGCCATAAACAATACATAAATTTGGATGATGTCCATTTCAAACCTTGAAAGAGCAGACTAAAAATTATAAATTCATTAGAATAATTTTTAAAATAAAAAAATGATAAACTAAATAAACAGAAAATTGCCATATGTTAAGTTAGTACATGCTCTTGCAATAATGCTTACGTTCTAGTCATCTGACTTTTATTATTAACTTAACTTTTAATGAGTTTGTCCTAAATGCTGCTAAAAATTGCTAAAAATGATAAAAAAATTTCTAAAAAACATGTTAAAAAACTTTAAGATGTCAGTGCACTCACTTTTCCATTGTAATGTAATAACTTTTCATCCAATTACTGTCAAAACTAAGAGGAAAAAACATCACATACATGACACATACTTCAGAATCTAAGGGTACAGGTTACCACGAATAGCTACAAAGATTAGAACATGAGCTGCTAAGAAACCTAACAAACCTCACAAATAAACCCTAACAAGTAAAGTCTTCTCTGAATATTGCAGAAAAAAGAGAAGAAATAGAAAAGAAATCAAACAGTTCAAGTGACAGGGGATGACAGTCTCAACATCTTATCTGGGGTTGCCACCTCCAGACAATCACTTCAGTTTCTCTTCTGCTTTGAAATAGCCAGGATCTCATTGCAGATGAAAGAAATTAGTGACACAAACCAGTTTTTTGTTGTCAGTCATTACCAACCCCCACCACTGCACTGGCATCCCTTCTCTGTGGAATGGAGAAGCACAGCATCTCAGGGAGATGTAATACTCTGGTAATTTTAGCAGTCCCTGCAGAGCAGTTCAAAGACTCATTGGCAGGGCAAAATGGAAATGAGAGCTATACTGCAGCACACACCAACTAATGAAAAGTCCCTTCTGCTCTTGTGCTTATGATACAGTCACACAGACCATTTTTGTTTTAATAAAAAAAAATTACTTGGCATTTGAGGTGCTCTGCAACAAGCAGATGACATCACTACCTTAAAACACCAACAGTGGTATGCACTGTCTGAATGTAAACACATTGGGGAAGGAGTAAACAGAGGCACAACCATGTGGTCTCATTTGTTGAAATCTGTCCTGGCAGTGAACGAGGCCAAAACCACCCACCTACTTTCCTCTATTTACTCAGTCTTGCATGTTCAGGGGAGAAATCTTGACAACAAAGACTTAGGTCTCACATACACACATACACACACAGTATTTAGTATTCACAAACAAACAAGACCAAAAATTCTAGTAATTTTCTCTCTTCTTCAACTTTGGGGATTTTTAGCACTTTAGCTTAATTTTCTCATAGACTTCAAGTCAGTGCCAAAATTTAGGTGAAGCACTTGCCCACTGAAGCCAATGGTAAAGTTCCCACTTAAATCAGGGGTTTAGCTCACCAGCACAAATCTTGCTCACAGCCTAAGGAAATCCACTGGCATTCATTACTTGTATTTGAGTACCAATGTGAAGAGGATTTTACAGGAGAACAAGCAAAGCAGTGGAGTCAAAATGTGAAACATTACTTAAGTATTCAATGTTATATCAAATTACAATAAAATTGATACTACTATACTAGAAAGAAACAGGAAACAGATACCATAAAAGTTATGGTAAAAATATAATTATTTCTTTCTCTTTTCTATGGTCTGCACAATGGAAATTAACCCCTCAGTATTTGAAGTGGTCTGAAGATCTGCATGAGTTAAGCCTTATTTTAACTCCCAGCATGCCTTTCCCACATTTACTTTAATTAGAGAAAAACATCCTACGCTACTATCTCATTTGTCCACATCTATACCCTACTACTAGTTGTAAAAGTAGTTTTCTTAACATTACTCTTCTTGGTCATTAAAATTATGTGCAGGTCCAGGTTCAGGTAAACAATCAGAAATTAATGGCATATTGCTGTCTCGGGAAAAAGTTACAAATTTGTTCTGAGAATCTTTCCTGGGCTGTCAAAGGCTCCAGGTATCATTTTCAAGTTGGGTTATGCTATTTTATGTACCTCTTGCTTTTTAATACAATAGCAGATAATGAAAGGATACGTGTAGGTTTGATGAGCTGTTCTCAACTATCAAATTTTGTAGAGTAAATTCTCTTCATATTTTGGCAGTAAAAGAAAAAAAGGGATATCACTGCTTGGGAAAAATGCTGGAAGTGGAAGTGACAAGAGTTGCTTTTGTTTAGCTTCAAAAAATGAAACCTAATAAAACTGCAAGCAGACTAATGGATACTTATGACTCCTGAGCTGCACCAAGAAGTTGCACCAAAAGTCTAATAAAAATGTCAGCACACTTTAGAAACAGTGTCACAGAAAATTATTTGTATTAGATAAGACCTGTTCTCTTTTTGCACCATTAATACTGAAGACAACTACAGGAGAAACTGCAGACATTTAAGGATCTAAGTTAACTACCTACAGATGCAAATATCTATCTACAAATCCTTTACATAAATACATGCTTGCCTGAATTTGAAGTCTTTCAGGATTAAACAGAAAAAAACCCAGCTATGTTTAGTACCCCAGGATACTGAATTAATACATTGAAAATATGTCAATTTAATCTAAAAAAAGGGTACACAGTTCAGCAGACAAGGATAAGAAAGAGACAGGAGAAGGAAAAGAGATGCAAGCAAAGCATACCTCCTGATTCTACTTTCAATAATATTGGGAAAAGCTGGTAAAGAAAAGTTAGAACTCTACAGTCTCACTGGGCCATCTTAGATGTTAACATGGAATAATAAAACTTCTGAGTGTTCTTCTCTTTCTTTGGGAGTTATCTTTTTTATGGCAACAGGCACAGGATCTATGAAATTCAAAATCAACTTGAAATCTGAATGTGGCATTTTCAAACAGTGAAATATTTTACAAACAGATCCTGCAAACAAAATCTTTTGACAACAATAAAAATACTTGTGTTCCTCTTCATGCAGAAGATGAATATAATAAAGGCTCCCAGCATCCTGGAAATATATGTTAGAAAGGTCACTCTCCATGTCTTAGTTCTCCCTCTACTCCTCCAAGAACATGTTCAAAGAGGCATGACAAACCATTCAGATTTTGTGTTTGAACCACATTACAGACAAACAAGCTCTGTGCTGCATCTTCTGTTTTATTTAGTTTTACTCAATATTTTAATTAGTTTTGGTTTTTGCCTAGAATGTTTGGCATATATACTATTTTAGAGCCAGAAGGAAGTTTTAACAGATAAAGCCCTGTCTGCTCCAAGAAGATGAAACCAGCACCATCTGGTAGGTGAAATAATTGTGGGGGCATAAATAAAATGACACTTATTTTGCACGTTTTCCATCACAGGTTGTAGGTATAGTGCAAAGAGAATAGCACCTAGGAGAGAAGAGACAGCTAAGAACTTACTTTGCCCATGAGCTTTCCTGAGTAGGGGGAAGTCTGTAGTGGAAGGGTGGTGACTTCTAGCACCTATGCTATGCCATTGTTAACATTCTTGAGGAGAATGTTAAACTGTGAGATAAGAACCTGATTTGTTATCCATCTTTAGCTGTTCTAACTGCCTGCAGGCCACTCCTGAGCCCTGGAATCCATTAGTCCTAGGATCTCAATGGCCCACTGTCCTAAGGGATTAACAGAATTTAGTTGCAGTAGAAGGCATGCGGTGGGGCCATTATAATCAAAGCATATTATCAAGTTTTTAGACTGGTAGAGCAACAGGTCTTGTCAATACTGAGAAGACAAGAAGCTGCAAGAGCTTGGAAGAACAAGTTAGGCGCAATGAACAGTTTAGCAGGAAAAAAAGGAACTGAAAACCACAAAGTACACACAAAAGTGTTTTCATCATTGTCTCTAAAAGGGTCAAGAATATAAGGGTCTAGGAATGAGCAGTGAAAACAAAAGGGATTGAAGACAATGATCCATATGAAGAGAAATGGGAAATCTTGTGTGTCTGGTACTGACAAAAGGCAAAAAAATACACTCCAAGGGAAAAATAATCCTTGTATATACTCAACAACCCCTTAGCAAATAATTTTAAATACAAAGGAAAAATCTTCTTTCTCAGATGTGCAATCTGTCAAAATTCCTGTCACAGGTATCACAAAGGCTAAGAGCTTAACAGGATTCTACAAAAGAGTATCATATATATAGAAACCATTATCTTTAAGCAAAGGCAAATGATGACAAACCATGCACATCTTCATTCCTCAGAGCTTAAATCAACACTCAGATGAAAGCAAATATCTTAGTTGGAACAGTTTCACTGTGCAACAGAGAGCAGAGCAGAGGTCTCCTATCAAGCACTGATCTAAGCTGGCCTGGCTGATGGTCAGGGCACACCAGTACACAAAAAATGGGGCCAGAGCAGTTCTAAGCCACGAGTGTGGAGGAGGGCTTAGCACTGAAGCACCAGCTATCATCACCACTTCCACCCTGGATGTAGCTCAGTCCACTGAACTCTTCTGATGCCAGCCACGGTCTATGCATCCCCAGTAAAGATGTACACACTGAGACTGAGGCCTTCAACAACTACTCATTAATTCAGCTTTCTCCTAATCTCTGAAATTGCTGATATTGGTCACTGTCAAATCAAAGATCATTTGAACACCTACTTAATATCTGGCGTTACCCAGTCCCAAAGGCACAGGTAGTAAGTATTCTTGTGAATTCTCCTAAGCAAAGAACTTTCCTGTGTCTTCTAGGAAACTGTTTATTGTTGCAGGAAGGTTTGCAATTTCCTGTGCATGTGTCAACTGATAGCATCTAAGCACAGTAACTTCCTATATATACACACACAGAATATAGACCCACTGTTTTCACCCCATTGAAAAACTGCCAAGAAGCTTCAGTCTGAAGCTACATATTGGACACAGACAGAAATTGCAAACATTACCTTCTGAAACCAAAACAGACAACTGTAATGGGTCCAAATCATCAAGTCTGAGATATGTACTGAGGAAAAGGTTATTCAACACTGAAGAGAAGATGGCTGGGGAGGAGGAGTCTAAAATGTTCTTTTGAAAACACTGATCTCATCTAGGCAGACTGTGTGTAGACATATTCTGGGCAGGTTTTAAAGCCCTATGTATACTTAAGCACAAGGCAGGAGGGACATCCAGCTAGGTCACTCATTCAGCTGGGGTCTCTCTACCCTAGTGTTCAAAAGAATATTCTTGGTTGTTCATGTGTATCCAAAACTAGGTTAAGCTCTGAGTAAAAATGCTGAACTGCAGGATGTCTATCTCAAGCACAAGCTCCCATTCCAATAAAATGCCACCTTGCATGTAACAAAGAGAGAAGCACAATATTCTGCTTGGTAGACAAAATCTTGGCTAAATAGCAAGAGCTGAGAGGAGGTAAGAGACCTAAGGATTACAACAAGCAGTAGTATATTACCTGGTTGAATAATTCCTTTAACAACAGAAATATATTCCTCAGGTTTCTGATCAGTAGAAATCTCTTTGCTGCCTCCAGCTAAGGTCAGTATCTCATAAAGAATCTCTGAATTCTCCACTCCACAAAGCAGAATTACCACGTTATCCGGAGGTTTTAGAACTTGTTCCAGAAAATAACTTCTCTTTTGATTCAGGCAGTTAAGAAGTCCACATGAGAGTATCAGGAGTTTACATTTATAGGACACTAAACAGAGTAGTTCCTGGTGCTTGAAAGATGAGTTCTCTAGATCACAGAGTAAGATTCCTTCTTTGTTCACTATGAGTCCAAAAAGAGATTTTAAATACAGAGCCCACTCTTCTGCTTCTTGTTCATATATCACAAGGATATCCTTCGTATTTTCTAGAGAGAAGAAAACATAAAATAAAAAGATTCAAATGTGTTTTAAATCCATTATAAATATCAGAAGACAGATTGTTTGCTTCCCCCTCTAATAAAAACTTGAGACGCTGAAGAAATTACCTTCAGCAGAAATCAGCTCATCACCTTGAAATGACAACCATCTCCTTATTTCTAAGAGCAAGGCAGAAAGATTGTCCACAAAAATACTGGAAAAATAGCTCAGAATATTATGTTTAGAATAACTAATAATTCAGAATAAATATTGAAACTGCAGTGTAGGAAGCACAGTACATTCACACATTCTGCTTACTCCTAGAGTCTTGACAAAGAGGCGATAGTATTAAAAATGGAAGACTCGGCTTTTAATGACAGAAGTAAAGAACACGAACATGATCATGAACACATTGACATGATCTGACTTCATTAGATAATTAATTGGTACATTTAGGATATTTTGTCAGCATGGTGTTAGGATAATAATTCATGATCTTTCTTTACTGTCCTTATTCTCAGAAAATTACTTGAGACCTGACAAAAATAAATCTGGAACTGTATTTTTTTAGTTCTCTTTCCCTTTAAGATGTAAAACCTGATGCTAGCAAGACAACTAACACTCTTCCACAGCATTACTAGGGTGACAGTTCGAGACAGAGGCAACAGGCACAAGATGAAACACAGGGGGCTGCCTCTGAACATAAGGTAAGGCTTTTTTTTTTAATGTGAGCACTGGTACAGGCTGCCTGGAGAGACTGTGGAATCAGTCTCCTTGGAGCTACTCAAAACATACCTGCATATGGTCCTGGCTCTAGGTGTACAAGAAAGCTCCCAGATGTCCCATCCAAACTCAGTCATTTTGTGGTCATGTGAAACCATCAAAAACTGTTAACTGATGAGCAACACAATATACATCAAGCTAGGGTAGCTTAATAGCCCCAGAATAGTTCATAGTCACAGCCCTGTGGACCAACAATGTGAGGCTGAGGAATAGATACAGCTTCTGCACTGTACCTTCACCATGCTTCACCCTGGTCAGGGCCGGGCAGCCTGACTGACCCTTGCCTGCAGTGCACCACAGCTCCTTTGAGTGCCTAAGCTGCTGCACTGTGAGGATCAGGAGATACAGAAACAGGGGGTGTACACAGAGTTAGAATGTTTCTGGGGGACACAAAGGATGTGGGCAGTGGGATGCACTGTTGGAAGCACAGTACAGATGTAGCTAAGGAGAATAAAATACTTGTCAAGGATCCCAAATAAGTCCACATAAAAAAGAAGAAACTGAATCTTTATCTCCAGTCCAGGATTAATGCTTGCTTAAACTATTTGCCTTCCCTTCATTTTAGAAGAAATTCTTTCACTTTGTTCATCCATTCTTTACTCTGGAGATACTTGAAACAAAGTTTGCCCAGAAAAAGCTGATTGAAACTTGTAGAATAGGGACACTATCATTTAGTCTCTTGAGTTCATATGTCTACAAACTGCTTGGAGGACAGTTGCCATCTTTTCAAGATTTGTGAATGCTCACCCTTTCACAAAGTTTTCTGTCACAGGAAATCATAAAGGGCCATGTTCAACATGGTAGCTGGTGATGATATTTCAAGTTAACAAACTCTTACCACTACATGAAAGCAGGGTAATATTTGTCAAAATGTATTTGGAGAGGTGAATACTGTATTTCCCATGGTAAAAACAATCTGAAAAATACCTATTTCTGATGAAATGCTGAAGGTTAATAGTAAGAAAAATAGCAGTGTATTTCTCATTTAACTCAGAGTAAAATTGTTTGGTTTATGATGCTGGGATAAAGAAATCTACCTATCCTTGCCTTCATTACAGCTTGTAAACCGGGATTAATACTCTTCCCACTACAATGGAGATACTGTAGAACTCTTCCTATTTTTTTTTCCTGCACTTTCGTGAACCCCTCTGCCTTTTCAAAATACTTTCTGAGGAAACTGGAACTACATACAGGGTAGGGGTTCCTTCATACAGTGCATGGGAAGAAAAAAATAACCTTGGGTATGCACATGGGCTCATAAACAATGAATTTCACATTCAGTCACCCCTGTGCAAATGGAAAGTACAAGGCTTGAGTACTCAAGAAATTCTAAAGATAAAAGTGAGAAACATGCATTGAAAGGATAAAAGAAGACACAAAGTAATTCCACTTCCATATGGAATATCTGCAGCAGTTTGCAGCTTTGATCTTAGGTAAGCAGGAATGAGAAAGGGGTTTTACGATGTTTATTGAAGGCTCAATTGCATTTCTTCTTAACTATATTGATTTTTATATATGAGAAAGAAAGCTTTATTTGTGGAAGAAAGGGGAGTGAAATATATCTAACACCACACTTGATGGAATAAAGGCTCTGCAAAACACATCTCATAAAGCTCTAATGCAATATGGTTCCCCTATTTAATTTGTCTTTTCTATCTATGTACAGAGGGAAGAGCCATGCTTTTGAGCAAGGGTTTTCATACTGCAGTTTGGTGCAATGTTTATTGAAGCAAGCAGCAAGTGCTATCAAGTTACCTATGGGAAACCAAATGTGGGTATGTTTTGAATTATAAGCTTGCAAATTTTTTTTCTGACATTGATCTGCCCTCTATATTAACTTCAGTATTAAGAAGGAATGTAAGGCTTGTCTCTTACTTCCCCCAAAATTGTATTAAAAGGTGAAATATCACTATTTTGAAACGTTTGCCTGAAATGAAATGTGTAGTCAAAGTTTACCCTACAAATAGCTACAATGTCCACTATCAAAAATCTACTCTATGTACTAGTAGCTTTTTCCTGTCATACAGTGGTTTTGCCTTCTGAGATTCAACTAAGATGCATATGCAGGCAGCTTACTTGAAAATTAAAGCCCACCAAAACTCTGCCTTCAGAACAGTATTATTTTAACCTGAAACAACAACAAAAAAATCAAGTCTAGCTTTAATGCAACACCACCCAGTACTGAATATCCAGTAACTATGCTCAACTTTTCAGCCAGAGTTTTTTCCTCTCCATCATTTTCATCTCTTACTGAATTATTCTTTGAATTTACTGCACTTGAAACATAATGCAAGTTGAGATTAATTTTGTTCCCTTGAAAGTTAATGTAATAGAAACTATCATATCCTGACAAAATTAAGCTGTGCTTCATCTGCTCCTACTTGGAAACTGACTCAAAGGTAGAAATAAAATGTATTATTAGTTCAGCAACAAGAAACAGTAAGAGAATTAATGCAGTCATCCATAACCTGAAAGGGGTTCTTCTGACAAGCAAAACTCTCCTCTAGTTACTGGTACATGGTTGCCCAAGAAAGAAGATCTCATATCAACTGAAGGGTTCTTTGAAAGAACGTGCTAGATCCTATGAGACTACTGTGACCAAGCAGTAATCAAGAACTTGTGTATATAGGGCAAAAGGACATGCCTTTTATGGCAAGAATTATAAGATATAGTAGGGGAAGAGGGGAAAGAAAGCGCAAGTGTATTAGAGAGTTAAAGCAAACCTCAAGAACTCTGCAATGCACCAAACACACCAGGAAGGCAAAGGAAACAAATTGAAAATTGGGGTCTAGTAGCTGCTCTTTAACAGATATCTCAGTTTATGAAACCTTGCAATCTTGTAAAAGATAATTTCTGTGTGCTTAGAAATAATCGAGAAGCACTTGGAAACACTCATCATTGAGAAGAACACTGCACAGGTGTCGACTCATTCCCCATATTTTTAAAGGCCTTTTAGGTTTGTAGGAGTTTGTAAAGGTTTGTAGGTGAAATGCTTTACTTCTAGATATCTTTGACCTGCATTTTACTACAGTTTTTTTCCAAAAATTCAGCACTAACATACTTTGTTTGATTTAAATAAGGCTGATTACAATTAGGATAGGGTTTAAAAATTGGCTTTACAGTTCCACTACCTTAAGATGTTTTGGTGAAAAAAAAGTCAGGTTTGAACATCAACTTTTACCCAAGTTTTAATGGAAAGTTGGATCACCATATTTCTTGGAGTTGTCCAGAGTCTTTTCCAGTTAGGGTACTGGAGCCTAACAATGGAATTCCCTGCTGTTCACTCAGCTGCCCATGAGCTCCTATAACCACACACCAAGCCTGCCACAGTCAGCCCTAACAAGAATGTAATGCAAGTCTGTTTACAATCCTCACCTCAATCCCCTCAGCCTTTGATACCTGCATGAAGAAAATACCCTCTCAAGTTGTTCTCCACCACTATGTTGAGAAAGGACAGGATCAACTGCTTGACAAAGCACAAAATTTGTCCTTTTTATTTCTTCCTGTCACAGATGTCCTCACTTGGGGAATGGAAGGTTGTTTGATTTTTTTTAAAATATCAGTCTTAAAAGGAAAGACATTAGAGGAAGAAATGTATGAACTCTGTTAGTATGCAATGAACTACTGTCCATCAGCAAAAATTTGCTAAAGTAAGTACAGTAGTTCAATATCTATAAGGAGAAGCGGAAGGCCATAGAAGTTCTTGCTCACTTTCTCATAATACATTGATGATAAATCTGGGCAACATAAGTGATATGGAATGACATCCATTGCATTAATTTTTTTGTGAATAGTAGACTACTACTCTCCAGGATTACCATAAGTATCTTTTCATGCTAAAAACTTACACAAAAAGAAGCAGTATTTTTTTTCCAGGCAAGCAGTGCCAGCATAGAACTATTCAAGACTTTACAAGATGAATGCACTCACCTATGTCACCCTGTAGGATGAAACTGTGGATATAGTTAAGGGTCATGACACAATGAAAAAAAATGGAGCATGAGAAATATAAGGAAGCATAAAATAACCTAGACTCTCCTCCTTGCTCAGAGATTTTCAAAACTTTTCTTCTAATCTCAAGAAGATTCATTTCCATCTGGGCTGTATGTAGGATGAGAATGACAAGCATACATACTAGTTCAAATGAGACTTTAGAACCTAAAGATTTTTAGTCTCTTGGCCCCTTTGCAATCTTTTGACAAATACTCATTCATCTCTTCACACTGCTTGCCCTGATGGCTAACAGTGATATGATAAGACCTGCAAAAAGTTTCACTAGCTCTTCAAACAACACCTGCAATCTAACATCGGGAAACAGAACGAGAACATTTAATTCTGCACTAATGAGTGGCCTTAGCATAACAAACTGCCTCTCACCCATCCAGAAGGCATTGATTTTCCCAGTCTGCACACCTCACACACGTCCAGTAAATGTGTCTGAAAATGCAATTCCAGCTCTTAGTTGCTGGAATTCTGCAAGGCAAATCCCCTGAAGAAAGCCAAAATGCATTCATCGCAGGAAGGACAGCAAAAAGCATTTTAGAACTACTTGCAGATAATGGAAAATATTTTCAAGGTATTTCATGTTGCTTCTCTGAGGTGTTCCAGTAGAGGAAATTGAAATTATAAAAGCCACTTGTAAACTTTAGAGTGAGATCACAAAGTAGCAAAATTCCTGCAGCGCTGTGGAACACCTTTCAATTAAAGCAATTATCCTAAAACACAGGGCATTCCTGCCCTCACTGTATCAGCCAGCAGTGGCTGCACTTCTGTTCTCAAATGCCTATTTAACTAGCACGTAATAAGAACATTTACATTGTTTATGTACCTTCTGTTGGTAATTGCTAAATTGTATGTGAAAACAAATACTTGCTCTATCTCTATAAAGTCAAGCCTCATGTCTTCATCCTTCTTCTTACTAAGCTTAGTTAGGTCTGGAGTGGGCAAAATTGGGTTCTGCAGAGAGGAACAATTTTTGTAGAAATGAGTTTATGTTTGATCTAGTTGGTTTTCCCTGTAAAGAAATTCCATTGATCTTCCCTACAGTAACAACGGGAGCACGGAATCAAATAAATTCCTGGGGTGTCTTTCCACAGCATCGACCTGGCACAGGTAGACCAGAAAGATACTTGACTATCAAACATGACAAAGTTAATATTACACCCAAGAAGCTGTTTCTTGTTAAGCAATACAGCCTTATTTCCTGGTTTAGGCCTTTCTTTCTGATCTGTCCCATGAATCCTTACACCTGAACATCTACTGATGGACAGGTGCTCTCGCTTCTAATGAACAGGGCTAAACACAAACATGGGATACAGACATATAGAGGTCAGAACTCATTTCTCTATTTCAAGGTAGACCTCCTCTGTCATGACAGGTAAAAGAATTATAAAAGAAAGGCCTCGTAAAATCAGGCCTGCTCTGCTAAATTGCCAAAGTTAGCCTGTCATTTCTAAGTAATTTGCAAGTTCCCATGCAAAAATAATTTTGGTATGAAAACTCATTAGCATAACAACCTATCCCTGGGTTGAAAAATAAACATACCTGCAATAACAAGGGATTTGTCCCATGAGAATCAGTAAAGAAAATACGTAAACAATCTAAGAATAGAGAGGTTTGATAAACAAGTAGAATACTTTTTACTAACCAAGAGTAACTGGCAAGAAAGCTATTCACCAATTAAAGTTGCACATGAGGTCTGTGAAAACGGTATAAAATGAGTTGTGATAGTAAAGAATTGGCTTTTCCTGCATGAAGATAATGGAGTCTCGGCTAACTTATTACTTCTCCTTTATCACAATTGCAATGAGGCAAAATTTCCTGTCATTACAGTCACTTCCTTGAGAGCAAATCTCACCTTCAGTAGATTTTAGTGCAAAACAACCAGGTAATTCAGAAATGATTTAGACATGAACAATCATGAAGAGAAAAATATCCATAACGGCAGCATGAAGAGCTGGAGTAATATATTACTTTTTTATGATTGCCATGGAACAAGTTTTTAAGGTCACATGAAAATGTGAACAAGTCTTTAAAGTCACAGGAAAACCTGAGCAAGCTGTATCAAGTTTGCGTTAACAGATGATATTGCTACCAGAAACAATCACCACCTGAAGATTTCCCTTACACTATCACTATAACTATGGTTTTATATGCATGAAATATATAAAAAAAATATTTTCAAAATGTCCTGTTAGGGCAGACCAAAGCGTCCTCTTCTTTATTTGATTTTTTTTTTTAATTGCCAGCATTTCTCTTATCAGGATCTCTTTAGATGTTCTCATCCTGACTTAGTGCAGGCAATTTTGGATTTATGATCACATTTAAACTCTATTCACTTAAATTCAATGTCTTTGCTTTTTCTTTTGCCATCTCTTGCTTTTTCCCCCTGTCCCCTTTGATTCCATTGTTACTTCAATTTCTTACAAATTCTTAACTTTAACTTCTTCAAAATAAGAAACAAAGAATGGAATACATGTTCTTCAGATATTATTTAGGGAAAACATTCTCATGAAATTCAGTACATTCACTTCCATCACAAGAGAATATGTCTCAGAAAATAGTGCTCACACAACAAAATAAAAACCACTGATCTTGCAAGAACTAACATTTTGGGTAAGTTGCTGTGATTCCAACAGCTATGGTCTGGGAAGGTCACACCGGTGCAACTGATATACAAAACAAGAAAAGTGTCTTACACATTAGGTAGTCTAATTTCTATGCCAGCGGCTTGACAGACACTGATCATCAGGCGTTCATCAATGAATAGCACAATTTATTGCAATTTATGCTGAGAGATTTCTGTGTTCCCTGCATTTGTGATGTGATCAAATACACTGAATTAACCCTAGATGACATCCCAACAATTCCCAAATTAAAGATTACCATCGACACTAGAAATCAGTAGAAATCTGGTTGAACTCTCTCAGAAGAGTCATAGAATGATTTGGGTTGGAAAGGATCCTTTAAGACCATCTCATTTCCAGCCCTTGCCATGGGCAGGGACACCTTCCACCAGACCAGGTTGTTCAGAGGCGCATCCAACCTGGCCTTAAATGTTTCCTTTTATGGGGCATCAACAGCTTCTCTGGGCAACCCATTCCAGTCTATCATCCACACTTCTTGGGTTTCTAAATCTACTGCTTCCTTTGCTACAAGTCAGAAGAGTACTGAGGGAGGGCTACTGAGATCCCATAAATTAGATGACTTGATCTTCTCCTGCTTTTGCAGTCTGATTTTAAATCCACTTTTTAATGTATCTCATTTACTTGAGCATTCATCCAGAAATTTAAGTAATGTGAGAACCAGTTTTGGTTTGATGTATAACAAGTCAACATTATGAGGCTGTAGAAGAAATTGTCCTCCAGTTTCAGCTCATTTCTTTTCTCCCTTTCTGACAAATACATGACAGTCACTACAAACACCCAAATAATGACAACCGAACAACCCAAGACAAATCTCTCATCAGCGTTGGACAACCACTTTATATTTTTGTTTTGACCTTTTTAACAGCATTCATGCTAATGTTGCACACAGACAAAGTAAATGAAGTAGAAAATCATTACATAAATGTGCAGCTTCATAAAATGAGCAATGACAGAGCTAATAGTGAGTTAGAAACCAAGCTAAATAAAACACTCAGGAACAACTTCAGTGGAAGGCTGACTTCTCTATATTAAACTCACCTCTGCTTCCTCTCTACTGCCTTAAGACAAAGATTTTACAGACTACCTATATAGCTACTTTTATTTCTGTCCATCAGATAAAGAAAACAGCTTAGTTAAATGAACACCAACTTGACTTCACAAATTCAACCATAGGCCTGCAAAATCGACTGTGATGCCCAAATGTCGCTACAGCTTGCATGAGATTCAAAAAACATTTTTCCAATAAGAATATTTCCTCAGTATAAGTTTAACACATGCAATTATCTTCCCCCCTTGCAAAATAAATTCCCAAAATTATTACTGGTCGTAAAATAAGAACAAATTGGAGAGTTACCTGGGTAACAATTTTGGGTCCTCTCTTAGTGAGGAGAGCTTGCAGAAAGATTTTGTATAACTACTACTGTTTTAGACCACGAGGACGCTTCCTGGAAATAAACTAATTCTGTATGTTGAAGTTCTTGCAAATAGATTTATCATACAATACATGCATACCTGTCATGCTGTTGTTGTAGTATAGGCTTACTGTGGGATAGAAACAGGAAAAGTATGTCTACAGAATAATGTACACTGGAAGAAAATGTCTCACCAGTACTTCCACCTTTTCCAGCACACTATCATCCATTTCTAGTTAGAAAGGTACTTGTTGTTCGACCAAATCTGTACAACTAAATTTTCACTTTCCTCTTGAACATTCAGAAAAAGAAAAATCTTAAAATAAAACTGGCTGATGATGTCATAGGTCTATCACCATCATCATTGTATTTGTATTTTATTAGTGTCTAATGTAAGACTCCTCAGGATCCCACAGTTTAACATGCTACCAAGGTCCAGCTGCTTAGCAATAACTACTTGCACATTTGGTAAAAGTATGAAACACAATGTGCAGTTTTAATTTTCCTCCTCTGGAGTTTATTCTGCCCATATTTCCTTTACCATTTACTGCAGATTAATGTTCTAACTGCACAAACATCTCAAATCTTTAGAATCACACCTCATGCACTGCCTGTGAAGGCCATAGTACCAGACTAGAGCAAGTCTAAGATAAACTCTCTTCAGTGTACCCTGCATGGCTCTCAGGCCATACTGCTGAGCTCTGCACATCCTGTTTAGTAGGGAACACTACTTACCAATGTGGAAGTAGCCTTGCAGCATTAGGAAAAAAAGTCCTCAGAATGCTCCTTGACCACATCCACTCAGTGCTAGAGAACACTAACACGAGCATGAAGCTGAGATCCCACTCACTTGGGCACACTCGTGCCAAAGCAAATGCCTCAAGAGACACTTTTGAACATAGCCACTTTTATTGACTCTATAGCTGGTACAGACTGCAGTGCCATATGGTCCTGTAGTGTTTAATGCACTTACAGGTAGGTACCTGGCCTGGCTAATCAGGACCACAACAAAATGAAACATTTCTTAAATTAAATGCTTACTATCATATCAAAATTCTGTGATCCAGGTTGTAGCAATATACCAAGAAGAGAAATATCCACAAACAAAACAGCATGTTCAAGAGTCAGTTTCAAAAAAATGACAGAGCTTATACCTCTTGAGAGACTTCTTATCACTCTGATCTTCCAGTAAGAAATAAAAACCTATAAAAGTAGAGGAACTTAAGTTTGGAACCACTCTTCTAAAGATGCCTACTACTTTAATAAAGACTTAGACTCAGAACTATGATTTATCCAGTACTGGATTGGTTTTTTGTTACACAAGAGTGAAAACTTTTTCACTTATTAAGCAAAACAGATTGTTTAGGGGAGAACATTGTGGTGAGAGAAATAAAATAAGGTAATTGACTTTTATAATATTTTAAGTATTTTAAGTTAATGGTTGACCCTTGATTTCTGATAAAAACGACTAGCTTTTTACAGAAGTCTCCAAAATGTTACATCCAATGAATGAGTTGTCACAGTTTGAAAGGATAGTTCTGCCTTTTAACTATGTTATTTAAGGCACAGTTGTGTTGAAAAGAATGCTATTGATTATTATACATGTCATTCAAAATGAGCATGGACTTAACAGCATGTGGGAGTACAAAAACTATGGTATACATTACATATTTGCAAGCTAAGATATAGAAACATGGCTTGCCATTTGAATGAATTCTATAAGCATCAGTGTTGAAATACAGGCTGTAAGTTTGCCAATGAAACATAGCTGTTTTTAAACTCTCTTAGAAAACCAGCTGACAATAGCTTGGCGAGAACACTAGAAGAAAATTAAAATGAAACTGTCTTGAATGTACCCTTTAAGCAGAAAATTCTTCTGTTTCCAAACTGCTAAATGTAGGATTTGGCTTAATCTTTGACTGAAAATACATTTTCCCCAATTCAATCATTACAGACTATTTCATTCAAGGCCAAATTAGATTTGGCCTCCTCTAAAATAGCTAGTCTTGAGCAGGGAACAGAATTGATAAGGGAGAAAAACACATTTGAAAGTTTTAGTGATAAGATTACTGTGCTACGAAGCCAGAATGGATGCATAAGAACCTTAAAGTTTTGATTAAAAACACTGGGAAAATTTCCTTTGATAGTGCACAGCAACAAGGCTTTGTTGATTAAATAGAGTTATTCTGAGACACACTCAGCTGGGGAATTAGCTTTCCATGTTTACAGGTAGGAAGCCTACAGCAACCGGAGACTCAGTGAAATATCTACAAGTAGACATCTCAGGGGGTTGGAGGAAAAAAGGTTTATTGAGTTTTGTGCATTTTTATTAGATTTTCCAGATACTATGAAACATCCTTTTCAAACAAGACTACTTCTATTATTTGATTAAATCTTTATAAAGTTTTCTCATAATATCAACCTACCTTTAAAAAATACTGTTTAAAAGATTCAGGTGAATTTGAAATGCAAATTACCTTTAGATACTAAAAGTAAGATTAAGCTGCTAGAGTTTACTTTCTGGACAGAGCAAGAATAATTTAGGCATTCGTAAAGATGTTGGGGTCTATCTGGCTTACTTGAAGGCTTTGCTTTTGTAAGGAAAATCCACAAATGCCAGAAATTTGTGTCCAAAAAAGAGAGAGGAGTCCTGTAACTTTCTTCAAATAAATGAAGAAATGGAGAGATTCCACTGGGGCACATGCCTGTGGGGTTTTCTCTCGAGGTTTCGGAGGACGCAGCCTCCTTTTATCCTAAACTCCTGGCTGCATGTTGCCCCCTTCCTTTCCCCATTGGCTGAGTCACTAGGAAGGTACAGCCTTCCTGATCTGCCTACCACATATCCCCCCTTGAACCTTCTACTTTACCCCAAAGTTCAGAAGTTCAGGCTTGTGCAGACCCCTGTCTGTTTCAGGAGTCAAGCTATCTGGGCTCTGCAACAAACCTGATGTCCAGAGCTGGTAGAGACATTAAGACCCATTTCAAAGATGTTGACACCCATACCTTCACCCATCCAATTGTTTGTGAAGACATGAGTTTTCCTCTCAATCCCTCCTCTTATTTCTCAATTTGTCTTTACAAACCCAAATTATTATTAACTTAACCCTTTCTAACAACCAGGAACACTTGAAACAGCCCCTCCTGACTTTTCCACCTCTGGTCCCTGCACCAGGAGTGGCAAGTAAATACAGGGAATGAAGTAGACAATGACAGTTCATATTAGTCTATGAATCACTAGAGCTCCTTACTACGGCTGCTGATAGTTGAGGTCTCCCATCCCTTTATTCCTCCTGAGAAGTCCAGATCTCTGATGCCTTAGAAACCTTGATCCAAGTATGATGGGCCCACCTGTGTCCAGCTGTCCTGATGGCTGCCTCTGCCATCCTGGTTGGAGGTTATGAACAGCAAAGGCCAAAGGCAGCATCTGTGCTAAGGGGGCTTCCTGTCCAAGTCAGCCCAAATGACCTCAAGTGACCCCTACCAGGGAATCCAATGACCTCAAGTTAGCACAAATGACCTCAAGCAACCTCTGATGTTCAGCACCCTCAGCTCTCAGGGGGGAGCATCCTGCAGCACCCCACAGCAGAACATCATAGCCAGGCTGGCAGGGTCAGGGATGGGAAGTAGACTCTCCCACAACTTCCCTCCCAGCCTGGTCCCTCCATTCATCATCTTGAGGAGCTGGCTCCTCAGCAGCAGGATCTGAGCAGGCCAGAGAACTCACCTGGCTCATGGCAGCCCTTCAGTTCTGCTGCACCCAGTCAGTACAGAGTCTTAAACTGGATTAAAAAAAAAAAACCCAAAGCAATGAATATTGTTACACAGAGAAAAAGTATAAAACATCTCAGTGGACACAAGCCAAGTTACTGTTCATGTCTCATTCTTCCTGGCCTCGCCCAACCCTGTACAATGTGTTTAAAGGGAATGGGCAAAGGCAGCTATGAAGATAAAATACACACCAATAGTGACTGAATAAATGCACCTGCTCATCTTTTCCACTTACCAAAAGAACATTTGAAAAATTTCTCCCCCTTTGGCATGAAATTCAAATCAGACAGAGAAGTTCCTGTGTCCACTAGGACACAGGCTCCAGTGTGGTGAATCCCTGGTACAACCACAGATCCTGATACTCTTAACAATCCATTTCTAATGTTCCTTTTTACAAACGGCTCATTGATTCCTTCCCAATTGCTGTTCTGGTGGCCACCACCTTCCCTTTGGTCCTGGGGCTCCCTGCACTTTTTCCCATTGAGGGTTGTAAAAACTCTGCCATTATCCTTGCCGGTACCTTTACTTTTCCTTCATCCCTTCTTTCATATCTTTTATATACCTGAGATGCCTTTCTAACCAATTCCTGGAGGGCCCACTCGGCCACCTCTCCAGCCCCTGCTCCTGCTGCATGTGGCCTCTTAGCCTCCCTCACTTTGAAGTAAACTTGAATGGAGACAATAACTCACATGGTTTGTTTATTTCAGTTCCCTCAAACAAAAGGCAATTGAAAAATATTGATCAAATAGTCATTTTTCAGAGGATTTTTTTTTTCCTCTTAAAATGCTCTTCTAAACTGAGTTTACAATGGGAACAAGTTGTTCTAGGTAGACACAGTCTGCTTGTACAACGTGAGATACACTGACTGCCTTCTCGGGAGTTTTATACATCAGCCCAAGCACACACTCCTGGCCAGCGCTTCAGTCACAACTGAATTGTGGGAATGCTACTGCAAACATTGCAAAAAAATCTTAGTGACAAAATTCCTTAGGAAAATCACTTCATCTTGAGGGCGTTCATACTGAATAGTGCATATTTACTAGTTTCCCACAGTATTTCATATCTTTCAAGGGAACCTAATCAAACTCAGAAAATATCTGGTTTCTGCTGTTAATATGGTTTTGTTAATTTAAGAAGTTTATTTCTGTCACCATGCATATCATAATTTAACAAAAGGCAGGTTCCCAAGTCTTTCCAATCACAAATTTTAATAAATCAGAGGAATACCACACTTGTGGCTTCTGATTAAAGTACTGCCTGTTTTCACTTAGTGCTCACTATCATATTAGCATTAAACTGCTTTGAAGACTGTACTGTCTTTAGACTTTCATTTTTATGGAGGACACAGCACTGCTTAACATGAAGGCTTTTCAGTCAATACATGAAGTATTTTCAGTCTTCAAATGACTAAAAATTGTCCATGTTCAATTCATTCCAGGCATAGCATATTTTTTTTTCCTTTCAGCTACTTAAACTGTAAATGTTTCACAAATGAATGAAAATTAGGAAAAACAGAAGGGTATACTATATGAAAATATGTTTAGTATAAGTTACCTTATTTCTCAAAAGTTTAATTCATAAATGTCATTCTATTCATTGTTCTGTTTTTCCCAAAGCTTCTAGAATTTTTGATATTTTCCACTAGAAAATAAATTATGCTTACTATTTCAATTGTACCTGTAATCTGATATTAAAAACAAACAGGCAAACATCACTTTTTACTGACTACAATAAACAAACTTGAATTATTTATTCTTCACAACTTAATATTCACCCTGTAGAGAAAACAACTTAAAAAATTTGATATCTCTTTTTGGGTTTGGGTTTTGGGTTGTTTTTTTTTTATTGGAAGCAAGTATAACAATAAATAGTGAGTGAAAATATCATTACTTCTGTAATGATATGTAAAATATCATTACTGTAATGACATTTTGTCAGGAAAATATCTTGCTTTGTTTGAGAGACACAACACATGCATGCCCCTAAAGCTGAGAAATGTGGAGGATAAAGCACATTTAGGCATGAATTGAACTGTATATGACAGGGTCTCAGTCAGGTTTGGGGACAGGGGATTGTTTATCTTTTAGTCTGACATTATTTCTTGTAAGGAAACTCTTCTATGCATGTCTAGAGTAGAGGATCTAGGACCAGGTGTTAGCTCTTAGATCCAGCTGCTTTATTCAGTTGCACCTTAACTTGGTGTCAGGGCAAAACCCTGGCAACCAGGAGAGCCTCTCCTCTGATGTTGGTTTCCACAGAAAGGAAACCCAAGGATGCAAGGCTGGGCAGAAGCTGTGGTACACTCCAGCAGAAAGACCAGCCATACATTTTTTTCAGCTATGAAAACCTGCAAGATTAGGCAACTCACTTGAAGTAAGTTTACCAGTAGGTACAGAGGAAAAACTATGCAACTTGACAAAGACATTGCATTTCAGCTTCATGACCTTACATGAATTCTCTATTTCTTACACAGAAGCAAGAGCAGTGAACCTTAGCTGCAGACTGCAGCTATTTATAAATACCTGTGTAAAGTTTCAAGTTCTTTCCAGCTGTTAAGCACGTGATCCGAATGCAAACGGGTGCTGTCCAAACTCAGCTGTACCTCTGCTTGAACTGTCTCAATGTCAAACGTGTAAGACTCTTCTGACCTAACTACACAAAAGCTCACAGAAATGTTGAAAAATAAAGTAATGATGGGGATAGTAAGACCAATTTGCTTTAACTGTCAGGCCTGTGCTAGCATAAAATATACACTGTGGCTTCATACAAAACCTTGCTTTTTTACAATGCAGGGAGCCAATAAACACTAAATGAACATCAATATCATTACATGAAATAGATTCCAGTTTAAAAGTTAAATCTTAGTGTTCATGACTCCCTTCCTATCTTCACAGTGTTTTAAAAAAATATTTTCAATACCATTCTGAAATTACTGCTTTTGTTTACATTTAATAAAACATAGGGGGGTTTTATCACAGTTCACATTGCAGTAGTCTGATTTTGATTTATAAAAAAGGCCAGGACAACTTCATTTTCTTAACGATAGTCAGAAATCACTGGACCTCCCTTGGGGATATAATTACAGCTGTATCTCCCTTGGGGATATATATTATAGCAAACTATTGCTGTTGTTTGCATTGGGGCGCTTAAGCTTGTTAGAGGAGATAAAACATTCTTTATTACCTACAAGTAAATAAAGGAGTATATAAACTAATCAAATCCTCAAAGACCAGCTTCAAGAGATATACAGACAGGGAAAGAATCAGAGTGTGGGTTTTGAGACCCTGGGCACAAACGTTCTTCTTTTAAGAAACTGAGATTGCTGCTTTCTTTCACCTTTATCACGACATCAGTGATATCAGTGATACAATATTTCAAATGTGGGTGGTCAATTACTTCTATGCAAACTTCAGTAACTGCTGCTTGCAACAGAAGGGAAATGGGAGAGGATCAGCATAAAGAACACAGCTTGTTAGGATCAACTTTTGAATCTGAATGAGCATCCCAACACTTCTGAAGGCAAATGATAGCTTTGAGGTACTTCAGTTCTGGCTTCTTTGATACTCAAATTACTAATACATTATTAATAATAGTAATATTACTTAATAATTAATATTGTATGTTAATATTAAAATTCATATTATGATGTTATTACAGAATCTGTTTCAAAACTCCACCACTAGACTGCTTGGATTTTGAATCAAATCATTGTCTGAGAACTCCTTCTTCCCTAAAAGTGAAGGAGCTGAAAAATTATTGACTACTAAAAATTCAAGCACTCCCTAACTCTTGAGAAAAACAAAAATCAAGTGTTATTTGTGTCTATTCACTGCCTAGATTCCCTCTCAGAACACCGCTTACATAAACATTGACCCAGAAACAGCTGAAGACACAGAAATGTACACTGTATAAATAAAGGACACACAAGGAAAGATCTCAATGAAGATAATTACATTCCTGAGTGCAGAGAGGAGTGATGGCCCCAACATAGCACAGCAATGAAGTTATCCTGTCAGTGCCCCCTGTCTCAAATGAAGGAAGGTGTCATCAAAGATCATGCATTACAGATGTTTTATTCTACTAGCCACAGCAACTTTAATGGAATTTGCATAAAGTTCATTTAGGTTACGTCTTCTGCAGAGTCCTGACAAGTAACAAGGCTTTCTCTCCCACCAAGCATTCCAAATAGCTAGCAGATTTCAGCTAAACTTAGCCTTGGGCAATCCACCTGAAGCAACTTCAGTACCTCACAGACGCTGCTCCATCAGGAGAAAACAGACCTCTATACACCTCTATACACAACAGAGCTCTTTCTATAAAAGAAAGGTTTGATGCTGTGGCAAACCTGCAGGAGAGAGGTTTATGTATGGAGGTCACAGGTGGATGAGGCTTAGGCAGAGCAATACATGAAAAATAACAGAGACACATGATGCCAGAGTAGAAGGCCAGCACATCCTCTGCTGGCTGAGCCTACTGTTACTTGTTCCCCTGCCAATGTGTGAAACTGGCTGTGAGGAGCTGGGAAAGCAGCCATCCCTCTTTGGTGATCTTACATATTTACTCAGCAATTACTCCAGCTATTTCACATGCATACTCAGTATTTGACTGCCTTTATTCACCAAGATCCAGACTCTATATGCCCCCAGGTCACGCACAGTGTATCCTGTCATTGATACAGAACGATCACTGAGCATACTTCTTTGATTATCAGAAAACTGCCTTGCCAGCTGTTCACATCCACAAATATCAGTTTGCCTAATAATTGGGATAGCATATGCATATTTGGAAATGCTATTAAATGTAGTTTTGCTCATATATGCGACTCTCTTCTCTAAAGAAGCTTGCAATACTGGAAGTTGGGTCTCAATAGAAAACAACCAGTAAAATAACCACACCCATTTCACCACCAGCCCTAGGCAGAAAGCAAAGCAGTACTGAGTTCTGTCATTTTATCTACAACTAACTTATTGTAAAACAGCTGGAAAAGTCACTTCGCCTTTCTTTCGTGGTGTTTGTATTATGAGAGTAGTAGGGAAAGATGACTTGCAAGGCTAATGTCATTACAAAGCTGCACTCGATAACTTGTAACTAATGTGGTTACTCTGATGTTATAAAATGATACAAAAGATAAAGTACTTGGTAAAAGGCCTATCTTGACATCTGAAGCAGTAATCTAAAATGATGAATCAGAACAGAAAAACAACTCATTGAGTCACCTTTGCAGACTCAGGGCCCTCAGACTTCTCTTTCTTGATTCCTCATTCAGAAAATGAGGATAAAATATTGTCCCACCTGATAAAAGAATCACAAAAATAAAGCTGAGCTCCCCGCAAGCAAGTCAGTCAAACCTCTGGTATCTGGCTACATGTCTTTCATTTCCTTTTTATTGAGCTCCCAGCTTGGCAGTCACTGGCTTGATTTAAGTGTAGCTGAGCCTTGCAAAGACACATGAAGAAAATGGGAGCAAGTAAATAGACAGTATTTCTGTGAATAAGGCAACATGACTGGGAGAAATGTGCACAGGGACATGGAGTCACAGGTTTCTGGTTCAGATTAAGGGCTGCTCCATTTACATGAGGCCTTTGTAAGTAATTTTAACTTTTAATCAAATTTTCCCAGTAGTCAATGGGATAATATGTCCCAACACTACCGGGGAGTAACACAACACACACTAACAGTTTTGAGGCACCCAGATATTGCAAGAAGCACCAATAAAAGAATATACAAAGAATTTATATTCCTGTGCAAAATCTAGCACAGTTTTGCTGTGCACTACAGGCTGGATCCCATACGGAGAGCGGAGAGACTGCAAGATATAATCAATTTTTAATTAATGACACAATACGTGATTAGCCAATTCAGACTATCCCAAAGTGGATACACATGTAGGAGCGAATTAACATCGCTCGTACAATTTCTATTCTTTAATTTCCTAAGTTTTTGGTGCTACATCTTCTCCTCTTCAGCAAAGCAGCGTTGGTACTGCGAGACCTTAAGAGATGCATTAGATACCGCTGGCACTGGAGGGCTACTTGCAAGGGCAGGGTCTCCACTCCCCAACACCGCACCGGGACACAGCTTCGTGTGGGAACCTCCCCGCCCTCGCAACCCGCCTCGCACCGACCTGCCGGGCTCATGGCTCCGCTGCCTGCGCTGTCCCGGCCACCAAAGTCCCGTCCCCAGGGCTCTGTCCCGGCCCGAGGGCGCCGTCTCTGCCCCGGAGCGCTGTCCCGGCCGCCGCCGCCGCCGGGACGGAAGCGCGGGGCCCTCCCGGCTGCTGCGGCCGCGGGGCTCCGCTGCCCCCTGGGCCCCACCCATATCCTCCCCTGAACACACACACCCGGCATCGCCCCGCCACCCGCGGTAAGAGCCCTCTGCTGTCGAGGTGGTCCGGGTGTGGGGAGAAAACGAGGAGGGAGTCGAGCCTTTCCAGCTCTGCAAGAGTGTTGGGGTTCGGTTTTCTCTCCACTCATCCTGTGGAGAAAAACCCGTCAGGGACGGAAGGCACCTGGGAGGTATCCCCCAGCGATCAAGTGTTCTGCTGTGGTATGATTAGCACCTCCATGATATTATGCCATGTATTTATTTTTTGGAGTGGCTCAGAGTAAAACCAAAGAAAAAAAAAAAAAAACCTAAAAT